>OMNN01025121.1:15635-34095 GCA_900302755.1 Chromis chromis
AAGGGTTAGTAGAAGGTGCCTTCTATTTAAAAAAATATTTAATTACACCTATTTTCATCAAAGTTGTAGGAAAGAAAAAGTCTTTTCTATAAACATAAAGTCATACATGACTCTTGTAATGTTTCTCCATAAAAGTTACTAACGAGCACAACGGAAAAGAAAAATCTCATAACTTTCACATTGTGCATATTGCATAATGTTGTAATGTTATGGTCAAACCTCTATCTAATTTATGTGATCTCATAAAATCTATGCTCCTATTGCCTCGACTCTGCGGTGCGTGTTCAGCTACATGTGGCATGTTTCTGCTCTTACATTCCCAGATTTCCAGTCTGAGTTGAATGAAACTCTCAGGTCATTTCCTGGAGCTGCACTCTGACTTTTTATCATTGCTTTCCGTCTCTCTCTCTGACTCTCACACACTCATGCATGCACTCACATCCCCCTCCTCCTTCTCCTCCTCCTCCTCTTCCTCTTCTGTCCGCTGGCTCTTTCCCTCCCCTTTGTAGCTCTTTCTGACTGCTCACTCACACAGCAGTGGGCTGTGGAGGTGGACACTACACATGTCCTCCCTCTCTCTCTCTCTCCCTCTCTCTCTCTCTCTCTCCCCTCATGCTGTCACATTCCAGTTGTCTAAAGCCGGGTTTAACTTTCGCTCTCACTGAGAGTAGGAAGGAAGGCAAAAAGAGAAGAAGCTTTATTCTCTCCGGATGAGAAGAAGAAAAGAAGAGGAAACTCTCTTCATACTCCATTTGGCTTACAAAAGGGGGGAGTCACCATAAAGGAGCATACCTTCTTAAAGGGGCTATTCCTTTTTTTTCTTCTTCTTCTGTTTTTCTCTTCCTCCCCTCCCTCCTTTCTTTTTTTCCTTTTTTGGGCCGTGCTTTTCTCATTCTGCTCAGACCCACGGCGGACTATTCACGTGAGCGCTTGTTTTTACGGCAAAGCTAGTTCCAGCTCTCCTGGCGGGACGGAGGGGGGGAGGAGGAGGAGGAGGAAAAGGGGGGAGTGTTTGACAAGACAGACAGACGCACACAAACTCAGAGAGAAAGTTGCAGCTCGGACTCGGGAGGATTTTCCATTCAGCGATGTGTGTGTAAGTGTCACTCCGTCTTCTGCCTGAACCCGCTTTTAAATCTCCCTGCTGGAGTTGGCTGCTGGTAGTTAAAGCTGTGTGTTATTATTGAAATGTGATCACCTTGTGTTTGCAAACTTTACAATTCAACTGTTTAAGAGTCATTTTTGTGCAGATCTATTCCAATATGAGACTTAAAATGCCTCACCTTTGCATTCTCCTCAGGAATGTTATTACCTTTCTAGCTCTTGCAGTTGAGGTTGTGAGAATGTACAGGCTTGTGAGGGTATAAAACTGAGCATGTGTGCTAATTATGTGGAAGCTGCGTGTGTTTATGTGTCAAGATTCCTGTGCAACACGAGGAAACAAGTGTTCAGGAGCTGAGAGGGAGATTTGCCAGGCTGACTGAGTGGATTAGATTCTGACATGCAAGCAGATGAGCTACAACATCACTTAGATACAGCATACACACGACTAAACCCATTCCTGAAACTCGTTTTTTCATGTGTTGTTCGATGTGTGTGTGGCTCCATAGCTGGTCAGTAGTTTATTCCTAATGAACAGCCTCTGTTGGCTGGAGTTTGACTCCACTGTAATTAACCACAGGGAGCATAATACAGTAAAAGCAACAGGGGCAGCGAGTTGTTCACACACACCACATATGAACTGCTGACTCAGAGCAGCCGGTGAGGTGAGATCCATGAAAATGTGCCACTTGGACTCCAAAACTATACACTTTCTGCACTTTCTTTGAGGGTAAAATCATTGTACCTTGGCTGCAACCAATCACTATTTTCATAATTGATGAGTTTGCTGGATATTTTCATTGATTAATTAAGTGTCAAACAAAGCATGACAAATTACAAATGGCACTTTGTAAAGCCTAAACTAGCACATGTAAGATGTTTTCCTTGAATATTACCACAATAATTGCTTGTGGAGTGTTGTCAAGGGCTGAGTGATATAATGTAAAGATTATTATGATCTGTACCTCAACACACTCACACACGTCTTTACTGGACATCAGGCTGATTGAAGAAACAACTAGCTGATTAACTCTCTGATTTCCAAGCGTTTTCTGGCAGTTTTTTTGCTCCTGTCACATTTTTTAATTCACTGTGTGCTCATTTTTCACTGTAATGTCAAGTCCAGTATCTCTATGGAAACAGCACAACCATGACTCGAAGGAGAGAGTCTAAAAAATGCCACACTTATAATGAAATGACTCATAAAAAAAGGGCAAAACCTTAATTTCTTTGATTATTTATTTTACATAAATTGACAACAACAACAAAAACCTCAAATCAACATGTACATTTTCCAAGTGCCCACAGGTGTTACCAATACTGGAAATAAAAGGTGACTCTACATGCCATAGATATTTTGCTACTTAGATTTTTGATTTGTTCTCATACTTGTCTCCTCCCTGTTCTGTGTAAACACAGCCTGCAGTTCAGCCTAGTTCAGTCAAAAAGTTCCTGAATTTTTGTAAGGAGACCGTTGGATCCAGCTGAGTCACTAATGGCTTCAAAGTTCCGATCAGGAGCGCAGAATTTTTTTTTTTTTACAGAATCTGGTTAGCACCTACAGTTTATTTTTTGTGGATTTTTAAATGTAGGATTCAGGGATTTTATTGAAATATCACGGTTTTAAGCTTAGATTTGGGTAATTTTCCCAATTGAACAGCACATTGTAGTTTAAGGACCATCAGAAAGTTGTAAATCCTTTCTGTTTTTACGATTTTGGTGCAGATAACTGGTGTAATTTAGTTTTTTTTATTGTTTTTTTTTAAAGACAGCATGCTTTTCAAACCCTTTTTGGGAGGTTTTTGGATTAAAGAGGGTTAAACAGTTAGTCAAGTGAGAAAGGAAAATGAATAAATTCTGCTCACACCTCATTTATTGTTTGAGTAGTATTTTAAAGAAGCAACCTGAATATCTTTGTGCTTAGCTGTTGATTGGGACAAATTTGAATGTGTCGCCTACAGCTGTGGGAAATTGCAAGGGACACTTTATAACTTTGCTCTTAAAATTGATTGATCAATAACATCCTATTTAGCACATTAACTGATTATCATGCAACCTAATTTTGTTGAATGCCTGGTCTGATGTGTGTTTTACACTTAAGTTATATACAAACTATTTATTTATCGACAGCTTGAAAAGATTATATTCACATTTGACCCAATTAGATAAACTCCTTCCATGGTTCAGCTGTATTTGCACTCATATATCCTGGGGTGGTGTCATTTTCAGGTTCGTCATTTCGTCGTCATGCTGATGAAAACGTGCTTCGCGTACAATTGCAGCAACCTGCAAAACTGCGGCCCGTGTTTTTCCACAGAAGTCTCGAAAACAAATGCAGGCTTAACTCCCGGCGGTGAACGCAAAACACCCGAACACACGTCACCTCCTCGTAAACAGGCCTGAGAAACCCAGCCAGACCAGACAATGGCTCAGTCAGTTCCTGGACTCCCAAAATGACAAAATTGTTTAGATGGCATCCAAATGGTGTATGTGTGTGTGTCTGTGTGTGTGTGTTTTACGGCTTGTTGTGAACATACAGTAGTGCCTGCATGTTTGCTGTAAGTGTGTGAGCCTGCGAGTGTGTTAGTGCATGCATCCACACCTACCTCTGCCTGCCAGCCAGGTTTTCCCTCTAATTGACGCGTAGCTGTTCCCCCTGTAGCGCCAGTTTGCAGTGCCGGTCCCCTCCCAAACCACAAGGGACTCTTTGTTTGTAATTTATGAATTAGTGTGTGGTTTGGGTTACGAGAAGAGAGGGAAAGGCCTGAGAGTGTGACGGCACAGGAAGAGGAACAGGACTGAGCCCGGCAGCGGGCAGAGTTTGATTAACTCACCTTTGTTTATTATTCTGGATTAGGTGTCTTTTTGTAGATGGAGGCAGGGATTGAGATGAGATGATTAATGATCTGTCGCTCTCTCTTTGTCTCTCTCTCCTGCACCCGCCAGATGTGACTTCATGTTTGACAATGCTGCGATAATCTGTGTAAATCTGCGTCCGGTCATCAGATAAGGCTGACTGCTCAGTTGGAAAAACAGAAAAGACCGACTCCCTCTCTCGCTCTCCCTCTCTCTCCCTTCGTCTTCATATAGCTTCATATAGCTTCATACCCCCCTGCTCGAAGGGCTCCCTCCACCATCCGCTCACTTCCTCTTGCTCTTTTTTATCAAGTGGTTTTATTTACTTTGTCTAGTCTGAATGGAACCTGGCACTCGCACTAAGCTCTGGCCTGGTTCTCCCCCTTTTTTCTCCAACCTCCCCTCTATTTTCTCTCCCCTTGATTTGATTTTTATCCTTTTTCTTTTCTCTGTTTTCGGCATGCATTCCTAATGGCTTCGACTGTTTTCTTTTTTCCTTCCTTCCTACGCTGACCTTCCTTCCCTCTTTCCTTCCTTCCAGAAGGAGTCCGTCTTTACAAAAAAATCTAAAATAATAGTCATTTTGAAGTGAGGAGGTCTCCTGATAGCCAAAGCAGATGTGGCCGCCCCCCCCAAAAAAAGCTTCCTGGCATTCTTCAGCACCAGCATGCAGCTGTTTGCAGGGTGTGCCGGGGTTCTCCTGTCCCCCGTATCTCCCCCTATACCTCCACCCACCACCATCTTGGTAATACCTATACATCCTCATGCCATTATCTATACAGCCTCTTTTATCGCATGTGTTGGGAACCCCTATACTATTACACCAGTTCCCTATCATAGCTACCAGGGAACCCCTCATTAAATCTTAATACACAGCAACTCTCTGTTAATAAGCCGACTTTACAAACCAGTAATTGAGATCAAATTTTGCTTCCAAAAGGTAGTTTCAAGTTCATCTAAAAGAACTTTTCCTTTCCTCCCGGGCCCAGTTCTTTGTACTTTCGCAATGCATGGCGGCTTTAACAGACTCCTTGAGTCTTCTCCCGGAGGAGCAGCGTTTTATCACTCCTCTGATGTCTTATTGCCCGGACTGGTCCAGGATGGAGGGATAGGAGGAGGCCTCGTAGCTTTGGGGAGTAATTTATCTCCCAGTGACATTGCAGGGGTAAGTCGTCCGGATCGTTGGTGGAATTAAAAGGTCATCGAGGTGAAAGAGAGAGAAGGGGGGAAAATAAGGGCCGAAATTAACACCTGAGGATCCGAAACACATGCCGAAAGGATGCATTCATTCATTCTGTCATTGCTTCACTCAATGTTCACTCATGTTTGAGCTTCACTGCACAGAATAATGGCTGTTTAAGGTCTGAAACTTGAAATCTGCTGAAGGGAAAAAGTTTCTTTGCATTGATAAGATGCTCATAGTGATAGTGGAAGCTGTAGACATGTGAATATCATACCCAAGACCCTCCTGTAAGGCTTTATTCAGCAGGGTTTCTCGCCTTTTTAGTTGCCCTTTAGCGAGTTATACTCACCCAGGAAAATTAATTTTGTCTCCTTCTCCCTGGTTAAGGGTGAAGGACGCCGCACTTCTAAGAGAGAGAGAGAGAGAGATTGTGTGTGTGTTTGTGTGTGTGTTTTCCTGGACGTGTCGGCCTCAGAGAGAACCTTCACAGTAAGTCGACTTAATTAAACCAGAGCTTTGCGCCACGAGGAAATCAGAAAGAGACCAGTGTTGAGGTGCATACCAACTATGTGTGTTCATGGCAGGGTTTTGCCAAAGGTGTGGATGTTTGCTCACTTGCCTGTCTGACCGGGTTGTAAGTGAACCAGACGTGGGTCGACTGGTATCCGACACTCACTGTGACTGTTGTAACACTGCATGGAAGATTATATTTTTATATTAACGTATATTTCTTTCTTGCATGTACTCTTTGTTGTATTCCTGCAAAACTAGTGTGAGACAAATCCTGAAAATCACCTTCTAAGACTAAACTCTTGATAAAATGACATGTTAGGTTTGATGACAGGATATTACTGTTGGATCTGAGCAGTGTTAGAGTGGAACAGCCTTAATGCTGCTGTTCTCTTCATGGGGACTGGCATGGAGTAGCATGTGGTGTGTTTTTACAACCCTCTCTCCGCCTTCCCCTCTCTTCCCCCTACGGCTCACCCTGCCTCACCCCCATTAAACTCAATTTGTTCTGAGAGGCGAAGATCACTTTGAGCCCAGAGACATGTGCTGCATGGACAGAACGAGGCAGAGAGACTTGTTTTAGAGGAGCATTTTAGTGGACTGTTGGCTGAGAGATGCACAGAAGACAGGGAGAGACGTTTACAGCACATGTTTTCAAGTAGTTAATCACTGAAATATAGCGTGAATGTATGGACTGTTGCACCTTGGCTGACCTGCCCACATCTTACAGTGCTTTTTACAGCCTATTTGAGTTGAGATTGAGAAACAAAAAGAGGAGACAAAGACACACAGTGAGAGGAGGCGAGACAGAGTTTTTATGTTTTGGCTTGGCTGACTTCTTATTAGAAGTCTGGAGACTTTCAAAAAGCCCAAACACTCCTCAACAATCCACTGAAGCCTCCAATAAAGGTTGAAATGTAATGCGTCGGGATTACAGGGAGCAAATCTTAATGAAGACTCAACATTTCAAGTGAGGAGACTCCGAGAGGAGGTTTCTATCTAAACATGTGTTTTAAGTCGGGCTACGTTTAGAAGCCTTCAATATACAGTAAACATGTGTTTCGGGTTGCATCGCCCTTAGTAGTTTTATCGCCGCCGTATTTCAGGTTTCAGAAATTAGTCCACATGCTTAATGATGTCTGTAGATTTTACAGCCTGGGGTTTTTTGAATGAAGCATTAAATGACTATCTGCAGATGTGTGGCAGGTTTTCAGATGTGTGCAAGTTCGAAGGGAGAACATCTGCTGAGATGTAAATTTGCACAAATTGTACGTGATGAGGCACCAAGCGTTGGAGCTAAATGTAATCCTATTGTCGTTTTAACTCTAAAACTCATGGGGAATATTTAACATGCAACAAAAGCTGCTGATGTTGGAGTAAAAATCTGTTTTGACTTGATTTTCTGAGACAAGATATTTGGTGAAAGTATACTTTGAATGAAACTCTGTGCAGGTGAATACAGTAAATATTAAAAATTAAAAGGCACAGTTTATATGGGAGAGTTTAAATATTGATTTTTGCATTAGTGTATGTTAAAAATCCAGCATTTCTCTGATAATGTGATCAGCAGACCTTGGATTAACATCCTCAACTTTGAGTTCAATTGCTATAAAAAGGATTAGGGCAACTGTTAAGACAATAATTGAGTCCTGACTGAGTTTAAAGTCAGAAATTTGACTTCCTTCTAATTGTTATTAGTAATTTATGATGGTAAAACTCAGAATTCTCCAAATTCCAAGTCAGAATAAGCCAGCATGTTGAGAAAAAATATATATAACTCAAATGACTTTACACAGTGGTCCTAATTGTCTTCCATTAGTTACATTATGTGCTCAAGTATAGGACCCTAACATCAGCCATTTAGCTTATTACACTTAAAATCATATGTTCTTGAATGAAAACTTTTAGACACTAGACAGCGGTTATCAGATGATGTGACACAGTCTTGGCTTGAAACCTTTAAAATGATAAAGATCTGACACAGAGGATTTGGAGAACACAGGACACAGAGCTCAAGTAAACATGTGATGGATCACAACCTCAAACCGCCGGGGTCAGTCCACTTATCAAAGTGTCCTCTGCGAAGAGAGAGGCTCTACTTGAGACAATATTGATCTCTAATTGTTGTTTTCACGGTCAAAGGTTATCTGTCATCACGTCAGCTGGTGGGTCAGTCCTGTGTCCCGGCAAAGGCCAGGAGGAAGTAAACTTATATCACTCATGTCACTGTTTTAGTGACTAATGGGATATATGTGAAACTTTTCTTTCTTTCTGTTATTTTTGTTTTTAGGTTTCTGGTTTATTGCAACTGTATTTTTGTAACGTTGGCAGTCATTTCTTTTAGTTCACATTGTCCTGACAAAGTTAATCTCTGAGATCGAGGAATGCAGCCACAACAAGAAGCCTAACAGAGCAAGAGGAACAAGCCGTTAGATAGTAGTAGAGATTATTAACAAATCCCCAGATTAGTTGAATGATTGTGAAATCCATCACTGACATTTTAGGTCCTCTTGTCCATGCCCAATGGTTCAGAGCATTTTTGACCACATAAGGGGGACCAACACAATATTAGGCAGGTGGTCATAATGTTATGCCTGATCGGTGTATGTCGTCATGTTAGGATATGAAAACTTTTTAGAGAACATAATGCAGAAAAATATACTTATATACAGCACTGCATGCAGCACATGTAGCAGAGTACTTATACCCAGCTAAGCGGATGGAGGTGCCGAGTCTAGAGATGTCTTCATGTTCAGTCACTTAGTAACCTGTAAAATACATTGCTGGAAGGTTAATAAACAACCCCTCCATCAGTATTGCCTTCGATACCTTTAGGCTGTAGTAACTATCACTACATTTCTGTTGCCCTGGCTTTCAGTTTTACATCAAAATACAGTATAGTTTTTACCACTGTTACCATTGCCCTCATTGCATTACTTGCACATGTTGCACTGCTGTTTATGGGATTTCCTTATTCACTGTATATTTTTATTGTTAGCATCTGACACTTTATGGTGCATTTTTCAATTTAGCGCATTTTGTATCTTAGTATATTTTTCTACTGTATTTCTATTTCTGTTTAATTTTATGTTTTTCTATATTTTTCTTTTATAATTTCCCCTCAGGGATCAATAAAGTATTTCTATTCTATTCTACATTCCATACTGTATAATCAGGCAAGCCTGGTTCGGCCGAAGTTTAAAATGAGGCATACCAACACAAATCACAGAGCTGCTTTTAGGTGTCTTGAAAAGGCAGGCTAGCTGTTTTTATTTCCCAAAATGTCAAGCTACTTCCTGTAAGCCAAAAACTTTTTTGCAGGTCACCAATTCAATCCCATGTGTCATTTTAATTTAGCACTTATATTCGTGGTGTTAATTTTAAATGCAGTACTTGATAGCAAACTTAAAAATATATTTTCCCCCCCTGGGGATGTGTCCCGCAGTCTGTCTTAAATAGCCTGCAGGCACCGAGCCCCAGCCTTACCCAGTACAGTAGAACCATGCTGGGCTGTTATTTAAAAATCTCCCAGAGAACTCCATCACTCTGATCTCGAGCCAGAGCCCACTGATGTACGCTCCAAACACCACCGCTCTTCCTTTTCCTTCCAACCCGGGATGAAGGGATGGTGGAAGAAGGGAGTTAAAAAACGAGAGGGAGGGAATAATTCTCTCTGGCCTTCTTTGGCACGATTTTTTTTTGGCCTTTTTTTTCCCAGCAGGCCATCTGTTTCCTGTCTGTAATGTGACACCAGTGCCCAATTGGGTTCTGCAACTCCTGAGGTGTGTGTGTGTGTGCTATTGTGGGGTTTATGATTAGCTGCTATGCTAATATACCTAGTCATTTATGTTGGTACATGTGGTTCCATGTGATCCAAGTGTGCTTCACCCAAAGTGTGTGGGAACCGCTGACGTCTGTATCATTGATTCATATTGAATGTGCTCGGTGACTGATGTGATGTGGTAATGCATTCGCCCAGTCTCAGCCATCTTGCAAATGCACTGTTTTCACACTTCTTTTCACAGAATAGCGTGCAATAATGCTCTCTGTGGCCATTTATGAAATGAAACCAATTGTGCACTCTGCTCAGAAAAGGAAATAAATATTTAAAATCTTGTAGCTTGCAGTTGCCAGTTAGTTAGGAACACGGCACGGTAATAATGGCTGTTGTGTCAGTCCGACCGGTGTTTGCATCTTGGCTTTTCTCCACTAATAACAGTAATAGAGCTGGCTGGATGAGCCTGGATAATCCCCACTCTCTCTTCTTTCACTCTTTCCCGATGGCAACGAAAAAGGAAAAGTGAAAATCCACTGAGTGCTCAGCTTTAGTGTCAGCACAGTTACTCCTCAAGTGGTAGGCTGGCATGAGACGGCACAACTTTAAAAAAATTAGAAAAACTAAAGTATCCCGTCCATTGCCCAAAAGCAATTTCGGTTCTCATTCACTGTCTTACTCTTTCTCACTTGCTTTCCTCCTGTCTGACCCTGTCCGACGGGGATTTTCCACCCCTAGGCCCACACTGAAAAGCTGGACGCCTCTCTCTCCCGGTGTGTTTGTTTTTAATCGACGCGCATAAAGATGTCCGTCAGCTGAAGCCAAGCCAGACCTCCAAGTTGTGTTTGGCAAAGGCCCGCAGTGGATCCAGGCCTACATAGGTCTGGTTATAGCCTTACCCAAAGCAGGCAAATTTTGGGGTTGGTATTTTTATATAATGTAAGGTTTTGGTACCTCCCTCACGGAAACAAACACTCATCCAGGCTCTGTTGTTGTCAGATCCAATATAGTGCAGAGGGATGAATGAATTTAACAATGTAAAAATCAGCCATAGAGAGAAACACTAGACATGTCAGAACAAAGGTTACGATGAGGTGAAGTAAAAAGAACCACAGATCCCTTTTAAAATGTTACAGACAACCACATGTTCTACGTTTTGATCATAAGATTTCTGCTCTTTCATTTGCCTAATAAAATGCCTGCCACTCTCAGTATGACAGTTGCCCTATAAAGGTCAGCTCTGATGAGTTCATGGGTGGTCTTCTGTCTCTTAGGAATCCTTTTAATCTAAATTCTGGCTACACACAATGTTGGCATATCTGGGACCCTACTGGAACATTTCACAAGTTTCTGCAATTGTGAAATTATTCTGGCTCTAAAAAAGCATTAATACTTATTATCATGAATTCAAATGAAGTCATTAGAACATATTCAAAGGAGTAGTTCCACTTTTTGTAGTATGCTTACATACAGGGAAACAACACTCTCATATCTGTAGGGTAAACATGTTATTTTAGCATTTAGCTTAGCATAATGACTCTTGCTTCTACAATGCAAGAGTAATAAGTAGAGCCACACTAACATATTGGTCGGTTGATATTATTGGCTGATGTTGGCCTATCACAGGTATATTCGTATTTGCATTTATGTTGTCTGATATGCACCAATATGAAAACATATTGTTTTTTTATAGAAAAGATGCTTGGTGTAATTTAGAAATCATGTCATTGCAGAATGGCTTCATTAGTGTGCAGCACATGTAGCAGAGTATCATAACTGAGCAGATGGTGGTGCGGAGTCAAGCGGTGGCGCACGGTAGTTTGGTAACTATTTTGTGAAATACATTGCTGGAAAAATAATAAACAATTATGTCATCATTTTCCCTTTTCAGTATAACTTTGGCCCCCAAAAATCCAGTATTGGTCAGGCTCTACTAGTAAAAACAATAATTCACAGTTTTACAGGTGGTTAACTGCCAGGCTATTTCTTGCCTTCAATAAGAGACTGGTTTTCTTCTGCTCACCAGCCAATCCAAACTCTGGGCAAGAACGTAAATAAGCTTATTTCTCGAAATGTCAAACCATTGCTTTAACATTCTGCCTGCATGTTCTGCATCTTTCCCCTCTCCAAGTGTAATTTTTATGCCTCATACTATAATTATGTATACTTTGTTGACACAAATAGGCCTACAAATATTCTGGACTGTTTATTTTAACGCAAATCTGTCAGCATCACTCATTTTCTCCTCTCCTCTTTTTTTCCCCATCCCTCCCACTCTTACTTCCTGTCTTCTTCTGTCTCAGAACGTATGAGCTGGGAAGGTGTTCTGCATAATGTGTGTATGACTTACAGCGTCAAGTGTTGACCTGTGTGTCAGCGTAAGCTTGTGTGAGTCTGCTTTATGTCAAATCTGCACCAACACCCCCCCTCCCTCTCTCCTGCAGCAGTGCATTGTGAAAAAAAAGACAACCATTACAGATCGAATTGCATTTTCTAACTGTATAAGCCACAGTTGGCCTGCTGTCGGAGGGTTTCTGATACCGGAAAGATTTACAGCACAGCTGGAATGAAAATACTGCAGGCCGGGCTGAGAACTGAGAAGACAGATCTTCTCATCGGCAACAAGGGGGTTGATTGCTGTTGGGCAGAGAGTTATTTGTCACTGTTTGCGGCGCTGCTGCTTGGTACTGTTTTTGAAGTCATAAAGAAAGGTCAACTATCCATCTATGCCTTAAACTCACTGAATTTGTATCATTCTCAACTTAAATGCCCCTGGAGGCCTCTTATTAGCTTCAAATGTAGACGTTTTGTGCTTTATTGCTTAGGGTCATGACAAGGGCTATTTCACAATGAAGAAATATTTGATGCTTCCAACCAGTAAATCATGTTGGCAGCTATGTAGTGAGTTTTTACAACCTTTTTCGTCAGTTTGGAGAAAGGTGCTCTACTTCATGTTACTTTGATTGCTGTACAGTACTCTCAGATTTGCTGCATACAAACACAATTACTCACAAGAACCAAAGCCGATGACTGAATCAATCAAGGGCCTGAACAGGAAAGCAACAAAGTACTCTACCTTCTTTATATTTGGGTAGATAGAACCTTCCTGTTCCGCACATCTAACGTGTGCTGCAGAATTTGAGAGGTGGGCAAACAGTGTTTTATGCGCATTTACCCTCCTCTGCAGCCCTGATGCACATTTGAGTCTAGTGCATATACAGGACTTTAGCGATAGTTTGTGACATTGCAGCCCCATTAGCTCCATTTCATTATCTAATCACAGACGTATGGATCCGTGATGTCCACCAGGCTCTCCAGCCACGGCAGCAGGTGTTTATTTTAAAGACTGTCGTAAAAGTGTCTGTGGCCGCCGCCGAGCCTATCACTCCTTCCTCTGCTGCTCTCTCGTGCTCTGTCTCTCTTTACTCCGAACCCTGAGGACACAGCATCTGCATCTGTTGCGGCTCAAGCTGTTTTAAGAGCACGGCTGGGTTGACAGGGCCGGAGGAAGATGGGGACACGGATTGGATGTCGCCAGAAAGTACAGACGGCAACACAAACAGATAACCAGCTGTACCCGGAAAACTTCTGCAGTGGAGGGCGGAAATGCCAAAGTTTTGGAGTCACATGTGACATTATATCGGCAGCTATGGACCCAAAGATTACCCAGCATATTTGCATCAATTGTATGCATGTGCGTAAGAAACCCACTTAGAACAATATGTGTGCTCCCGTTTGCCAAGAAACCTGAACTATAAAAGGAGAAAGGAAATGTTTATAGAAGTTCTCGTCCTCTCTTTTCCTGTCTCATCTGTCCTCCGCTTCTCTTGATCACAAACAGCTGCTGAGTGTAGATAGAACCTGCCTACTAAAGCCTATTTTTGGAGTTGGTTCTAATAATAGTCCATAGTAGAATAATGTCAAAACTTCAGCCTCAGATGGAACGAGGACAGCCCAGTGTACGAGCTCAGCATCGATACTTGGATTAAATGTTTTCTCAGAGTTTGTGCTCTTGTTTGCTGATAAAAGTTTCTGAATTGAACCATAATTTGTCTTTACCTAAATATTGTTTCATGAAAAAGGGGATTAAGAGAAACCTGTTCATATTTGAAAGTATTAAGAAAAAACAGTATTGAAAGTACAGTATTGAAACAATCCTCCTTTGAAAGGCAGTTATTGCTTTTGGCTGGCCGCTGTCGAAAAACCTCAAACAATACCCGGGTCAAGTCCGTCATTTTAGCAGCAGACTAAACAGAAGGTGTGCAGTTTTTTATCCATTTGTGTATGCCATGTGCGTTTGTTGTGATAAGGCCGATGACAGACTCTTGCTGACCCAGACCTCACTGTCATTATCTCTGGCCAGGCCTAAACCGCTGATACAGCTCAGCACTCTGTCAGCACACGGAGAAATAAAAAAGCCTCCCTTTCTTAAACACATGAGAACGCAGCAGCTCCCACACTGCAGTCAGAACATGATGACGCTGAGGTTATCTGTGTCTGTGGAGTACAGTGAAGGCATCACTTAGTCTGAAAGCTGTTGCTTGTGATTCACTCTCACTTTGTCTAATTACCCTGACAATGACAGGGCACAGGAGTACCTATGATAGACAAGTGCGACATTAAGTAGGTGGTAGTGTTTCACTTAAACGATATAGAAGGAAGAATAGAGCGAGATGCGTCCAATCATAGAGCACATAATGACACAGATGCTGAAACAAATTCTTCTGTGGTGTTATGCTGTTGTGGGGGTCTCCTCCATCATTTAGGACAATGGCCTGTAATCTAATTTAGTCCTTTCTGGTGTTTACTGAAAAAGCAGTGTGTTACAGAACCGCTGCATGTGACTCTGAGGTCATATTGTTGCAGGATCCTAAATAACTTTACACTCTGTAGTCACACTTTCTGCCATAACTCACAGTAGTGGTCATTGTTACATTAAATAGAGTTTCCCTCTGTTTTACGTTACGGTAAAATCACTGTTTTTGCTAAAAGTGTGATCAGGACATTCACATGAACAAAAAAGAGCTCATCAGTGTCGCGCTGAATACACCAGGGAAGTATTTTACAATGGCAGAACCACGCTATCTTTGTCCTGCTTCATCTCAATTAGCTCCTTTAATGGAGTTAGCTCTATCAAAGAGGTCCATTCAGCAGGTGAGGTGCTGACCTCGGTGAACCTTTTCTGTTGTTCAGCGGAGCGAAGCATCTTAGTTTATTGTGAACCGGCTGTATCTCATTCACTCGCTGCTCTGCAAGCTTCTCAGATGGCATGTTTAGGCTTCTCTTTTGGTTTTTAAATTGTGGAATTTGATATTTAATAATCAGAGCTTTGGTTCAGGTTTTAAGGCGCATGTTTTTTCTTGTTCTCTTATCATGTTTCCAATAATTCTTGTTCAACCTCCACTCGTCAAAGCTTTATTTTCTTATTTGAACAGAAATATGTGTGTTTTGTGTCGTTTTGCATTCATGCGACCTGAATGCTCAAGATAATGGGGTTTGGTATTACAAGTTTGATACTTGTAATCACTAAACTCAGGTAATGAAAACTGTGTTTTTCATTGCAAATAATAGATGTTAACAGTGTTGATTATCTGTACTTATGAGGTAGCTGATGCAGCAGCAGAAAAACAAAGTGCTTGTGTGCCCAGAAGGTGATCTAAAGTAGACGGTGCATAGTTTCGGTATTTTAGCTTCATTAGGGGTTTGATATGGTTCTTTCAGGACCAATAGTGATATCGATTACTAGTAATCAAGGAGGCCGATAACTGATGTTGGGAATCAATATACACCGATCAGCCATAACATTATGACCACTGACAGGTGAAGTGAATAACATTGATCATATTGGTACTATGTGGTGTTCTGCTGGAAAACCTTGGATTTGGGCATCCATGTTGATGAGACTTAGACACCCAAATAAACATTGTCCAAGAACAAGCACACTCCCTCATGCACATGGCAATCCCACCGGCCTAACCCTGCAGGAAAATGCACCCCACCACATGTCAAAAACATCAAACAATCAGGAACATCTCGAGGAACAAGGAATTTGACCTCCAAACTATTTTTTCGCACAGCTTGATGAGCAGTCAGAGCACTTGGAGACGTCTCTCAATAAGACAACTAACCAGACCTCCTTCCTTTTACACTATAAATAGCCACAGACACATGCAGAGAAGCATGAACACAAAAACTCATTTCTGCTTTCTGTAAACCCACTTTAGAGAGTTTAATGTTTCTTGTGGAACATTTCCTTCTGATCACCCAAGTTAACTGTTGGAGATGGAGCACACTTTGCTGATTTGCAGCATAAAGAACAGCAGTTAGAGTACAGAGGCTGACCGGACTGATCTCCAGCTGTGTGCAGTGTAATGAGTAGCAATTACTGTGTATGTCAACCGAACATCAGGCCCGTGACCACTGCTGCACTGTGACGCTGTACCCTGAGAAAGCAGCATGTGAACCTCTTATCAGAGCTCAGTTAATCAGTGAGCAGATCCTGGATCAACATGCAGCTTAACCTTTCTGGCTCATGGCCTAAATACAGTCGTTTGCCCTGAACTTGTATTTGAATTTCATACTAAATGTTTATTTCCAAATAAAAAAAATATCAGCTTCAGAATTTCAGTAAAAAGCTGTATCTCTGAAAGAAAAAAGTTTTTCAGAATATCTTAGTTTTTCTTTCTCTTTTGCTTGAATGACAGCACTCGAGCTGCATGGGTTCCAAAAAACTGTGAAAAACTCCTGTTATCCCAGCAGAAATATTTGCCTGTAACCTTCCCTCATTGCACATTTCAGAATTATTTGGCAGTTCAACAGTATTGTCACTATTATAAGAATTTTACAACACATAATGCCATTTTTATTCATGTATTTTTTGTTCATGGTGTGTTCATTGTGTGTGTCTGTGTGTCCATTGTGTGTCTGTGTGTTCATTGTGTGTCTGTGTGTTCATTGTGTGTCTGTGCAGGATTTTTCAAAGGAAACAAATTGGGGTGAAAACAATTGTAAACCTTTGGCCTTTTGACCTTTTGTTTCACTTGTATTATCTAATTTTCTGCATAACTGCAAAATAAAATCTTTAAAAACAAAAAACTAAAGGTTTACCTCACACTGAATGAGCACATTTGGATGCTTTGTCAAACTGACTTCACTATTGAGTTTGGTTGTAAAAAAAAAAAAAGGCCACACAGTGAAAATAATTACTTGTAATAACAGAATTTTTATCAGAACCACATGTTCCAATGTCTGCTTCCTTCATTCCTTCAATACATTTTTGTGAAATAAATCTCGTAAATGAACATATAGTCCTCTGTCTCGCCCCACACTGGAATGTAGAAACGACTGATTTAATACACATCCACCACAGCAGGGAGGCACTACGTCAAAATCATCTGTGCAACAGGTCAGAACTGTGTGTGGGCTGAATTAATCAATTTCATCTTCCACAACTTCAATTAAAGCTGCAACAATCCCAGTTTTAAGTTTAATAATAGTTAAAATCATTACAGGCAATATGAAAGGTGCTGCTCATAATGACAAACCCACTGAGAATTCATATCACAAGTGTATAGGTCCCTTCCACCTTACAGTATTCTGCTAAATGTTTTTTTCCACCAATGACAGGCAGCTGTTTTTAGCAAAAAAGCTGTAGAAAAAAAAAAAAAAAAGCTACTGTACACAACTTGTCCAGCACCAAATAGGGAATAATGTTATAAAGGGAAAAAATGTTGTTAGTTCTTAACAATATGTTTAGTATCGACATGTGGAAATTGCCAAATAATTAACAAAATTTTGTGACCATATTGGCAGAAAAAAATCTGATTAACTAAACTGTTACAATTTAGTTAGAAACACAGATTCAAGGAAACAGGGTTGGACTTTTATAAGGTGATAAAACCGTCTAATACTTCATATCTCAGTCCTGGTTGACTGTGGAACACCAGTGACTACTGGTAGAATAGTATGTGTGTTATAATAATGTACGGCAGTTCTCAGAGTTTGGAGACAATCCTCAGTGCTCTGTAGGATTCCATAGTGTGTTGCTGGGTCAGACAGTTTTCACAAAGGGGGCCCCCTGCCTGTCAGGTATAAAAAGGAGGGTCTCCAGCAGGTAGACAAGCAGTTCAGCTCTAAGAGCAGCAGCAGCAGCAGCAACAACAGCAGCATCACCTCCAGTGTCAACACTAAGCAAAGATGAGCTCCAGCGGCATGAACATGATGAGCAAGATCATCTTCTACGAGGACAGGAACTTCCAGGGTCGCTCCTACGAGTGCATGAGCGACTGCGCTGACATGTCCTCCTACATGAACCGCTGCCACTCCTGCAGGGTGGAGAGGGGCTGCTTCATGGTCTACGACCGCACCAACTACATGGGCAACCAGTACTTCATGAGGAGGGGCGAGTATGCCGACTACATGAGCATGATGGGCATGAGCGACTGCATCAGGTCCTGCCGCATGATCCCCATGCACAGAGGATCCTTCAGGATGAGGATCTACGAGAGGGAGAACTTCCAGGGCCAGATGCACGAGCTGATGGACGACTGCGACAACATCATGGACCGCTACAGCATGTCCAACTGCATGTCCTGCAACGTGATGGAGGGCAATTGGCTGATGTACGAGCAGCCCCACTTCAGAGGAAGGATGATGTACATGAGGCCCGGAGAGTACAGGAGCCTGATGAACATGGGCATGGGCATGAGCAACATGAGTGGCATGAGGTTCATGAGCATGAGGCGCATCATGGATTCCTGCTACTAGATAACCAATCCTGGTGATGGTGCAGCAATTAGTTTCTAAACTAATTCCAGAAAATCTGCGACTGAACATCTCCAGCAATATAAACTGAATCCTGATTGCTGCAAATGGAAGAAAAAGCTTCTTCCACAACCACTGAACTGCACATACTACTGCTAAAAAGATTCACAAGGAAACTCTAATAAAATATTTCTAAAACAACATGTTGAAGTCAAAGTCTTTCTTGATTCTTGTTGCTTTCTCTTAGAATTACTTTCTTTCCTCTCCCATTT
>OMNN01025123.1:0-10218 GCA_900302755.1 Chromis chromis
CCACAGTCAAGGCAACAAAAGTAAGAGCTGAGATTCAAACCTTTTTTTCTCATTCCACACTTTGTACATCCACCTTTACTGGTTATGATAGACTCCATGTTTTCTATTCTTCAGACACAGTTTCTTTTCAGCTGCTCTCTGCTGCAGGGGTTGTGTTGCTTTACTTCTTCTCCAAAGGTGTTCCATGGGATTCAAGTCAGGAAACATACTTGGCCAATATATTTTTTACTTCAGAAACCATTGTGTAATTTTGTCAGTGTGCTTTCAAGCTTCCTCAGACAGTAATCAGATAGTCAGCCAGTGTTTCGGTATATTCGTGTTCATGATACCATCTATAAATGTCATCTCCCCAACATCGTTTGCACTCATGCAGCGTCACATCATCACCGTCAGGACTATGCATTCGCTGTGGTAGCTCTAAACAGGTTCTTGCCAAACATGCTGTACCCCAACTGAGGAGAACAAATTATTGGTGACCAAATAATGTTCTCCCAATATTCCCCAGGCTTCTTTGTATGTTATCTTCCAAGTTTTGTACCAAAATGCTAGCGAGGTCTTTTTCTAGGATGCTATGCCTAGAAGTTAACATTATGCACTGTCCGTACGGCTACTCTGTGCAAGTAGCGCACTGTCTGTGGGACCACTGGACGAGGCTCTGATTATAACCCTCCTGATTAGTGCTGCAACTGTGTGTTTCCACTGATTTTCAGTTGGTCACCGATCTTCCTGCATCCTTTCCCATCTTTGTGAAGCCTCACACTCTTTCAGTTTGCAATCCATCATGCAGACGTGTAGATTAAAAACTCATAGATGGGCAAGTTTTGGTGTTCACTGCTCATTTTATTACCAAGTTCATGCACAAGTGTACTCAAAATTGGTTCAATGATCCATCCATCCATCATCTATACACCGCTTAATCCTCTGTAGGGTCACGGGGGGCTGGATCCCATCCCAGCCGACTCAAGCGAAGGCAGGGGACACCCTGGACAGGTCGCCAGTCTATCACAGGGCTACGCATAGAGACAGACAAGCAAGCACACTCTCATTCACACCTACGGACAATTTAGAATCATCAATTAACCTCAGCATGTTTTTGGACTGTGGGAGGAAGCTGGAGTACCCGGTGAAAACCCACGCTGCACAGGGAGAACATGCAAACTCCACACAGAAAGACCCCAGGCGTCCTAACCGGGATGCAAACCGGGGATCTTCTAGTTGTGAGGAGATGGTGCTAACCACTGGGCCACCATGAAGCCCCATTTCTACCAACATATGAAAGCTTTCTAAGCATTAGTAATGTCATTCAGATATTATTCTCACAATAAAATTGATCAAATAGATCCTATGTATGAGAGATATATTTTTTCCTTTTTTTTTTTTTGAAAATCCACTTTATTTGTGATTTTTCTTGAATTTGAGAGGTCTTAAGTAAATAATTGAGTCTTGATTGCATTCACCAGAAACTTCTGAACATATCCTGAAAATTTGAAGACTCTAGAACACATAGTTCAAGCGATATGGACATCTGAAAGTGGCATCTCGTTCAATTTCCAACTAGCGAATGATTTATTGAAAATTTCCATTGGGTGAAAAATTATGAAAATGTTGGAATTTCAGCTAAAAATCCAGCAGCTGGATAGCTCAGACCTCGGCATGGGAGATCGGTCAGGGCGCAGGTATCCGGTGAGGACCCTTAGGCAAGGTCCTTAATGCTGCCCCGCCTACCTACCTATGTACGTCGCTTAGGATAAAAGCATCTGCTAAATGAAATTGTAACTTGTAAAAAAAATAGCAGATGTCAGTTTCAGATGCCAACAATCATTCCTACAAAGTTTCAACAGATTCCAAGGTGGTCAAGCAACTGACCTCCCCTAATCTTGCTGAGCTGACATGCAATGACCCAAATACATGTTTAGACTATTACAAGCTGCACAACTCTGTTAAAGGCCTACACAGTCACACAGGTGCTTTCCACTATCCAGCCTGTACTGCCCTGTTCTAAAGAGGAAGTTAAGTGGAGCTATGCTGGGAATTCACGACGTCATAAAATGATAACATGTAAGCTGATGCCAGTATATCTTCATAACAGAAAAGCTAACACTACTTATGACCACCTGTACACCAAACCAGCACACTCAGTACCTGGACCCTGGAGGTGACACATCTGGCTGTGTTGGGGGTTTAGCAAATAGTGAAAATAGTCACTGTAGATATAAAATGTAACATGATTTTACTCAGGGATGACCACCTTGTCATCTATTAGAAGATGGGGAAGAATAATGACCACCCTCCAGGAAGGTTGCCATTTAATTCCAGCTAAAAGTTGGAAACAAGAGCCAATAACTGCACTAGAGAGTATTTTTTTGTCCTGTTTGAGGTTTCTGCAGAGTTCATCAAACAAACACCCAGCGACCTAAATCCACAAAAATGCTGGATGGATTAATCAATTAAAAAAACAAAAAACATTACAACAATTCCAGCTCAATAAAATTTTTCCTAAATCGTACACTTGCTCATTATGAGATGAAGATCTATGTTGCTGCTGTAGCTACTAGTAAGGACAATGTTTGCTTCAGGTTTGGAAAGCCACATAAAAAAACATGACAGCCTCTTGTGTGCACAATCCAGCATTGTAGTAGCAGTTCCTCCTTTACTTTATAGGCATATAAAGTGTCCTGACTGCCTGCAATCAGATGTAAAATCATTTTACAATTAACATCACACCAAATGCCACGCAATAAAAAAACATTGCCCTCAAGGATCAGTAAAGTATTTCTGATTCTGATAATTTAACCTAAGAGCTTTTTTAAAGTCTCTCTCTCTAGTTCTTGATTTTTAGTTCTTGACCCCTACAAGAAACTAATCTCTGGGAGGAGACCCGGGAGCAGAACTAGAACTCGGTGGAGGGATTATATATCTCATCTGGCCTGGGAACACCTTGAGATCCCCCAGGAAGAACCTGAAAATGTTGCCAGGTAGGGGGACATATGGGATGCCCTGCTTAGCCTGGTGCCACTTTGATACTTTCCCTGATAAGCGAAAGAAAATAGGTGGATGGAAACTCATCTCTGTGTATCAAAGTTACATATTTAAAAGTTTTTTGTTCCATAAAAAGTCCTTTCCTGTCTTACAATGGCTTAGATGTAACTCTACACTGTTGCTTTCTCTAAAATGTGCAGATCTATGACATCCCTGCCTCTCTTTCCATCCACCTTTCCACACTGACTACAACTGGAGCACACCAGCTCATCTGCACCTCTGCTCAAACGCTGTAAAACTACTCGCCTTTACATAATAGGAAGTTTCAAAATGTGAGTAATTCAGCCACACATGTCTTAGATCTAATAATAATAGATGATGATGTGGCCGCCCCTCATTATCGTTCTGCTATGGCCAAGACAACGCTTTGCTTGTTTCTTTAAATCAGTCACAATCATGTTGGGTGGAGCTAAGCCCGGGATGCAGCAACAGTGTCCCCTCAAAATAGTGACTGGGGATTGCTTTGGTGGAACATTTGCACGCAGGGAGGAGAGCACTGTCATTAAAATTGGGGTCCAAAGTGTCTGCAAAACAAAGGCTGTTCAGAATGCAGGGGATTTTGAGAATGGTGACACATAGTCTACATCTGGTGAGTCAGACGTCATGAACCAGATAACAGATTCTGAAGAAAAATAAGGTCATGCAAAGCTCCATCTTGCAAGTTGACAGGATTGGTCTGTTAGGTTTGTTACGTATGAAACTACGGACATCTGAATCCGTGTTTTTAAGATGATCACTGGTGATGGGAATACTCAACCATGGCACTGACTGCTCATTTCACTCATCATATGTGTTCTAACATATAAAAAATACCAAATGGACCTGTTAACAAGGTGAAAAACAGAGGAGGTCTTTATAACTACTGAAGACATAAATGTATATTGTTTGTTTATATGTACCCCTTTCTGCCTTTTAAGTGCAAAAATGGATGGTGTTGGTGTCAGACAGATTTAAATGTCTTCATTTTCAAGCACAATAATCTTTGGCCTTTACCACACCAGAGTACAGGGAAGTGAAATTTTGAGCTTGTATTTTTATGCTACAGTACTTCTCACCTGGGGCCAAAAATATTTAGCTGCAAGGTGTCATTTCTAGGATACAGAGGAGGCGTTTAACTCACAACATGGACCTGGTGGCTGCCTACGTGTAGTAAAAAAGCTCTACAGCCCAGTGAGTCACGTCAGGGCTGGCAAAGTGAAGCCAGATCATTTAAAATCTAATCAGTGGCACAGGATGGTAGTAATGGCTCTGCTGACGGTCACGCATCTCACCATAAATCATCGCCAGCCCGGTTTCGTGCAGGAACCTGAAGCGCCGGTGTTTGAACAGCCAGATGGTGAGGATGGTGAGGGTTAGGAGCATGATGAAGATGAGCAGGTCCGCGCTGTCCTGCCGGTGGCTCTCCTCAGCCTTCTTCTCCGTAACGATGTTCTCCATGGCACTGTCCTCCTCCAGGGGTGAAGTTGCTCGGCAGACACTGATGCACACAGACAGACTCACCAGCAGCAGCAGCCACAGCGTCCTCGCCGCCCTCCGGGTACTGTTGACAGTCACTCTAAACACCATTTCGGCTTTTCGGCGCTCAAACACTGCAACGTCGCAGGTGATAAAAACAAACTTTGTGCCGATATTCTCCAACTGAGGCGAGCAGAGAGCAGAAAGACGACAGAGGAACCAATTCCGGCCCGGAACTGAAAAGAAATCTTTCCAGAAAGTGTAAAAGCTCGATTTCGCTGTAAAAGCACCGCATCAGGGAGTTGTTAGTTATAATCAACACAAACAGATAAATATTAGTGTAACATATTGTGTGTAATTGATGCAATCCTTAAATTAATAAAAATATACTTTTGGTCGTTTTTCACGCTGCATTTACATTGCCGGTGAAGCTAAATGTTAACCGAGGACTCTTATTTTGAAATATATGATTTTCATCACTCTTAACCGGAATTGAGACCAACAGTCACGTATCTATTATGTTTTTAAAAAACTGCTATATTGGAAAGTTATACAAGATTATAGTTAAACCAGTAATATAACTGATATATAGTGTAACTTTATTATTATTATATTTAATTTATCTTATGTTCTTATTCTCGTTTATCTTTTTGTTTTCTCTTCGTACTTTTGTTTCGCTAACAAAAAATATACTGTACATATAAAAAGCAGCTAACTATAATTTAAACATGTTTGCTAGATAGGTGATTTTACAGTCACTTTATGTGTTTTTTCACCCCAAAACTCGTCAGTGTAACAAATCTCGCGGTACAGACAAAACCTGATTGAATCAACGTGACGTTTCAGTTTAAGGGACGTTATCGCTTCCCAGTCGGTAAATTTCGTTTAAATCAGTGTTAGTCCCTTATTAGTTATACCAGTGTGCAATAGAGCTCCACATATACATTGCAGAGTTTTTGTTTAGTTCATATTAATCATGTACGGATTGTAATTTAATTGCAAAACATTCAATGAGTTGTGAATCCAGGGTGCTGAAAGGTGCTAAAAGCAAAATTTCCGAGGAGTACCTGAACGTATCAAGAGTCTACACAATCGCCATCACATTTTCGTTTCGGTTGTTGCTGTGCGAGTCTTTGTGCAGCTAAGCGTTGTCGGTTTTTAATCAGAAAGGTCTAGTTCACTTGAGCCATTGTGGCTGTTATCTTTATCATTTAAATACATTCATGCAGCTGCACGGTTGAAATTACAAAAGCAGACATGACATCTAAACTGAAAGGTACGTTTAAACCCGCTACCATTAATTTAGCATGTTATGCTAACCCTAGCTATCTGTTAGCACCCCTTCGTGTTACGTCAATTTACCTTGTAGCCTCTGTTAATACATATATATTAAAATTGATTTAATAATACAAGAACGTGAGATGTTGGCCGCTGTAAGCTGTGAACAACACTTCTTACAATTTAAATTTGGTAGTGGTTTTATCCCTGTTGTGTGTAGCATTAAACAAAAATGACTGTAATGTTAACCCTAATGCATTAGCTTAACGTTACCCTCACATAAAGTGTGTAAGACAACTTAAACGTTACGATTTTGGCTACTTGGTCATTTACCACGTATAACTGTACGCTCTTTTGTACTTCAATAGTCCAACAAACTTAATATTTACCAAGAACTTGTGCGATAGACTGCATAACCAGAAGACTACATTTGCAGTACTATAGCTGAATGGAAACAGGATAATGTAAATACACTGTAGAACTAGATGAAAACGTGAACGAAGATTATGTATGAAATAACTTGTAAGACACCAAATAAAACTATGCTTAGCATTGAAAGTTGTAAAATGGTTTGGACGTCAGTTTGTTCCTAGATCCTTTTTTTATTATATTCATATGTATTGTGCACCTTGGTTTTAGTGTATGTCTTTAGATTGTTGCAAGTGGTTACTCTAAAACATGACATAAGGTATCACTTCAAAAAGCTTATTATCTTTAATACTAGGCAGAATCAAGATAGACTAAGTTGTATAGCTTTCTAAGTCAAACATCAAAGTCTGTTCCTAATGAACTGTGTACATTGTAATTACATAAATGTAGGGCAAGCAACAAGTAAAATATTGTACCTTTCTGTTTATGGCAATGTGTCTTAATTCTAGTTGGAAAAGTCGGCTCCAAGAATAAGGAGGATGCTCCATATGAGTTGGAGAGTCAATTTATCCTGAGGCTTCCTTCGGTAAGACTGTTGTACTTGATTATTTCAGTGAAATTCAACTTGACTATTAGCTGAAAATGATGTGGATTCATATTCTTTTACAGGAGTACGCCTCAACAGTGAGAAGGATTGCGCAGTCTAGCAGTATGAACATGAAAGACAGACTCACCATCGAGTTACACCGTAAGCTGCTCTATCAGTCACAGCACCGGTGTCGAGTGCGACCTGTGTGACCTCACTGTTTAAACACTAATTGAATTTGTCCTCTACATTGCTCTCAAATACTCTGTCAGGTTGTCTATTTAAAATGAAGTCCAGACTTTCTAACATTGGGACTGTAGATATTTCTAAAGTAAAATAACATTTTTTGTCATTGGAGTTTGTACTGAGGCTGAGGCTGATAGCGGCACATAACTGCTGATCTTTTTCAGCTTATAAACTCTGACATTCTTTTAACTGTTAATATTTAGCCATTTGGAAATTGCAGGTTTTTTTTTTTATTTGGACATATTACTAAGAACGACTGTCAATTTGACAATGTAATTGAGGACTCACTGTATTTACTACCAAATCTTTTGCATCTTATTTTATGCATGTCTGAAAATGGCATGGGTTCTCTTCTTTTCCAACTTAAACGTTACTTCAGTGTTCTAATGACAGTGGTTGCAAGAATATCATCCACAACATCCCTTCATAGAATAGAATAGAAATACTTTATTAATCCCCGAGGGGAAAATTGGTTGTTACAGCAGAAAGAGTAAAGTTACCACCACCATAAATACAGATAAATAAGCAAAAATATACAGCAAGTAAAAATAAACAATGAGAAAAATATAAAATGCAAAATGCACAATAACTTTAATATACACTCTTATTAAAAATGTCCTATAAAATGTTCATAATCATTATTTTGTTGCTCTTTGATCCTCTTATTTATAGCCGACGGTCGTCATGGCATAGTGAGAGTAGACCGTGTCCCGTTGGCCTGCAAGCTGGTCGATCTGCCTTGTATGATTGAATCTCTCAAAACCGTGGACAAGAAGACATTTTACAAGACTGCTGATGTCTGCCAGGTAAACCACTGCAGTAATCAGTAATCTTCATTGACTAGAATGCTGATTGTTGATTTTGGCAGGTAGAGCAGCACTGTGGCATTAAAAAGGCACTTTAGGATATTAATTGTAAATAACAGTACATTTTACATTTTTACCATTTTCATTAAAATGTCTCTTCCTTTTGTTACTTATGATACTGTAGTACAGCACGGTAGAGACTGTAAAGCACAATAACTTATTTATCATTCATTTTTCCTCATCCATGGATTAGATGCTGGTATGTACACTAGATGGAGACCTTTACCCTCCTTTGGAGGAGCCAACTGGCACCGACCCCAAGAGCAAAAAGAAGGACAAAGACAAGGACAAGAAATTTGTTTGGAATCATGGCAGTAAGTAGATAAATATCCACACACAACAGCTTTAAGTGCTGTTTGTGCTGATAACTTGACCCATCAGTAATTCGGGAAGTTTCCCCTCCAAGGCTGATTGACCCATTTTGACTTCACTAATCCTGTTGTTTTGGTCTTCAGTCACCTGCCCTCTGAAGAACACACGCAAGAGAAGATTTCGGAAGACTGCGAAAAAGAAGGTTTTGACATTTTCATTCTCCCTCCAGTGCTCCCCTCCCATTTTCCTGCCGTCTCATTTAGCATCCTGTTTGATGATCCATCTTATTCCTAGGCTATCTTCCAACAAGACATTTACATTTCATAAAACAGGAACTGTGGTGAAAGTGAAAACTAAGATTTACATATAAATAAAGCTTTTCCATCTTGGTTTGCCCCAAAGGCATGCAAAAAAGCAATTTCACTATTGCTTTGATCAAAGTGAAAGCGAGTGAGCTTGAGCACTACACTTCTACTTTGTCTTCTGAATAAATCTTCCTGAAGGTGCCGAGCCGAGCCATATTGATTTGGCCCCTTCTGTTTTTAATCGCTAATGTGCTTCCTGGCAGGCGGCCAGCTGCTACCTTTGTGTGTGTGGGTGAGAGAGAGACTGAGGAAGAGGGCGAGAGAGATGCTGCTAACACTACAAGTAACCCGATCTCTCTCTCTCTCTTGCAGTACATTGAATCTCCTGATGTGGAAAAGGAAGTGAAGAGATTGCTGAGCACAGATGCTGATGCTGTCAGTGTTCGTATCCTTTTAGAGACCTGCGAATATTTTGCACATCCATCTTGAAAATTCCCAAAACCAGTATCACTCTACATAACCAAGCATAACAGTGGTGTTTATTCTGTGTACCCAGAAAAAACTACTGTTTCAGACAACAAGAGCAATGTAGTGTAGATTTAACTGGGAATTATTTATCTAACCTGTAGCCATGAAATTAGTTTTCAAGATGCATCCAATAGTTTGTACTTTTGTCTATTCAAACAAATACAACAACATGCACACATCCAAATTACATCTAAAATAGTTTGATCCAAGGCCCAACCAGGCATCCTGACTCCTGCTTGGCTCACCTCTCTTACCTCTTTCTACTGCCCTTGTGAGAGAAATGCCCTGTGCAAAGAAGCTATTAGTGCTCTAATGAAACTCTAAACTTGCCTGACAGAATAAGAGCACAGCAGGGCTTCTTTGAGTGGCTGCTTGCTGTGTGTTAATTGAGATGGACTGTTCATTATCATTGCGTAGTTGGTCACAGTGAAACTAGATTCTAATTATAGTTTTAACGCTTGTATACCGCAGCGGACATATACATGACGCACTAATGAATACTAAGACTCCTGTGGAGTATCATCTGGAATTTACCTTTAAAGTCTACTTCAAAGAAGATTTTACAAGAGCACAAGTCTTTGAGTTTTGGACCTTTGAAGGTTGAATTGAATCTACAGAAAGTGTGCTAGCCTTAACTTATGATGTTCAGGATGGGAAATTATAGCAGAGGATGAGTCTAAGGAAGCAGATCAACATGGTTCTCTGGCCAACCTGGACTCCTCACCTGGCACCTCGGGACACAAGATGGGCCATGGCTCCTCTGGTAAATACAACTTTCTTAGTAAATTATGGGAAATAAGATGGGGTGCAGTGCTACAGAGTGTGACCAAAAATCTACAAAGCCCTCTTTCCTTTTTTTCAAACTAGTTTTTGGTTGCACACCTGCGCTACAATAGCTGAGCAGGGACTAGAGCAGGGGTCTCAAACTGCATTCCTCGAGGGCCACAGTCCAGCATGTTTTAGATGTTTCCCTCTTCCAACACACCTGATTCAAATGATCAGCTCATCATCAAGCTCTACAGAAGCCTGATAACGATCCTGATCATTTGAATCAGGTGTGTTGGAAGAGGGAGCCATCTAAAACATGCTGGATTGTGGCCCTCGAGGACCAGGATTGGGCACCCCTGTTCTAGATGTTTCCCTTTTCCACCTGATTCAAATGATCATCTCATCATCAAGCTCTACAGAAGCCTGATAACGATCCTGATCATTTTAATCAGGTGTGTTGGAAGAG
>OMNN01025125.1:17139-29704 GCA_900302755.1 Chromis chromis
AGCTACTCATCACCCCTTATATAAATGTACACAATAGAATTGAAATTTCAATGATTAAATAATCAAACAGATCTTGATGGAATAGAAAATGCTTTGGCAGTGAAGATAATATCATTCAGTCATTATAAGCTCATGAAATGGTAATGGAGCAGGCTAGTTTTCTGCTGAAGATTTTCTCACTTCCAATAAACCAGTGGAGTGACCTTGGTCACATACTCAAGATAATTATCTCCCAAAATCAATGGTGGGGCCTTTGACAAATGTGATCATCAAGACCACTCAGCATGCTTGAGTACCACTTCCCATTTCAATCACATCTTTTCTCGCCAGTCTAGTCTTAATGTAAGTCCAGCATAGTCAGTGTGTTATACTTTCTAACTTGATTCTGCCACTGAAATCTCTGCAATTTGTTCTTAGCTATGACTACAAACAGAACAATTTACAGAAAACGGGCTGAATATTCTAATTCTCATGAGCTGTGTTTTAGTTTAACTTGTAATTTATGGCCGTGAAGTTCAAAAAGCAACCGAGAATTTGATTGGGTAGCATTCCTCATTCTGTTTGAGCAAAAATGAATCTCTTCATCAGAGCCTGTGCTGCAGGAAGAGCACAAATATATAAATATATATTTTTCTTTCTATATGACTGTAACAGCACGATGTAAGGTGTTTCTCATCTTGATGACATGTTGGAGGTTTTAAGGATCACCCACGCTGCAATAAACGCTTGTTGCCCACGGCTTCTTATCTAATGAGGTCACTTTTGGTGGCATCTTCTTATCATATCTTTACGACAATGTTTAAAACTCATCTGCTACTTGAAAAACAAAGTCTACTTTTTGTAATAATTTACCAAACACATTTATCAAACCTTGAAGAATACTCTATGCAGCAGCTTTTCTACATGAAAGCCAGAATAAGTGGATAGGAGTTGCAGAGAGGTTGCTATACATGGGCTGCAAAATCATAGACACCTGAACACTGCAAGTTGTTAGGATCCCTATTCCACTGTTTGAGTACAACAACAAGCTGTCACTGTTACTGTTGGGCATTAACATGGTAAGTAAGAGAGATCAGATATTACTCTGAGGGTGCAGTAATGCTTTTCTACACATGGAAAGTGTCCTAATCTTTGATACAACTTATAGGTACAGATGAAATGTTGAAAGTCAGTGCTGAAAAATAAAACAAAATAAACTTTTTACAATTTGGCTTTGTTATAATAAACATTTGGTTTAGTTTAGGCCCAGAAAGAACTAGGTTAAGTTAAGGGATTGATCATGGTTTGGGTTAAAATAAGTACATTATTAAAGTTAGAAGACATTTGTCATCATGTTTACAATAACAAACATGATGTTAAAGTTATGAAATGGTTAAAAGACACAAAGCAAGCCACTGCTTTGAAGCAGGAAACAAAATGTGGTCTTCAGTGATGACTGAATGTTTGGTTAACTCATCCATCCTCCATGACTGCAGTCTAACTATGGGTTGTAATAAGTTGCTTGGTAAGTTTATCATTTTATTGTCTGTGTACATCCACTTATTTAAGTCACTAAATACCCACTGTATCAAAGCTGTTCCACCGTTGTGGTGATTTTGTCATGTTAACTGGCACCTTATTGCAGCAGCACCTTTTACGTCGCTGCATCCTCATCAGAGCTCTAACGAGATCAAACGCTGCCTTCAAAGCGACAGTAACGTTGTCGTAATCTGCCTTGCATCAACATGCATCACTTCTCCTTGTTTCTGAGTTATTGGCATTAACTAATTGGATGTTTTACTAACAGAAAGTGTTGCTCACCCATAAGGGTTTTTAGTTCTGTTTTACAGCACAGCGGTTAACGAAAGTCCCGCCAAACCTCTCAACTAAAAAAGGCTGAATTTTATACCTCCGTTTTATTAGCAGCGCTTTTATTTTTTATTGTTTTGTTACTGAAGTATCTTTACAGCTGGAGAAAATGCAATCAACCGTCCAATCCAATTACTGTCATCATTATGATATATTAAAGGCAATTCTGTAGTGCTTGGCTTATTACAGTGGATTCTAGGGGTCATTTGCTGCTTAATTGACTTGCCAGAGAACAGGAAACCACATAGCCAAAGGGTTTTCTTGCTGTTTACATTTCCCCCGTGGCAGTCTTGCTGTTGATCATGGCAGCAGGTGCATATCACAGGATTACTTTCAGGTGATATGGATAGCCTTGGGAAAGTGGGGAAGAAATTGGCTTTGAAAGAACAAGGAGTAACTGTGCCGTTCAGTTGACACAAGAGTGAGAGAGCACCGAGGAGTGCTGTGCTTTGCTTAGCAGGGTCAGCTAGAAAATGCTGAAATAGCTCAGTGACAATCGGAAATAATTTACTGTGAGCGGCAAAGTTGTTGTAGTACGTGATAGGATTTTAAGAGAATACAATTGGTCTGCAGGAAATTACCAAGGTTGGTATAGCCAGTCTTGCAAGATTTAGGGAGAATTTAAATTAACTGTGATCCAACCTAAGGGTAATGAATTCAGTCCAGTAATAGTGTTTGTAGCAATAAAGAGATTTTAAAGTTGACAAGGCAGCATACTGAATAGGGACTTTAAAAGGATTTAAAAGTTGGCTGCATTCGGGTAGATATTTTGCAAGAAAGCAACAATTTATACAAAGACAGAATGTCCAAATTACCTTTCGAAGCTGTCAAAAAGCAAACATAAGGACCGAGCCTCTTTTGCCGAGCCTGGAAATATTGACTATTTATCAGGTTAATAATTCATTTCCATGTAGTGCAAGTCTCGGTGCAATTGTTGCGTAATGCGTCTTAGGATATCTGAACAGTATCTGATGCTGTGTGTCATGGGAGAGAAATTAATTATAAAGAGGATGATATATCAACCAGTGGGATGCTTCAAACAAACTCTGGAGTCCTCCAGAAGCCTAATCACATCACTTAAAACATCTTCAGATAAGATTTTTAATAAACTTTTGAGAATCACTTCAGAAAGCCCAATTAGCATCATGTTATGATGTTCGGTCTATACCACTGAGGTGCAGGGAAGGGATTGCTGATGAGGGTATGAGTGAGGTCAGGGTTGCAATTATCAGGCAATACAGCAAAAGCAAGCAATACGAATAACGGTGTACTACCTTCATCATTTAGCATCTACTCGTGTATTTTATCTCATTAATCTGACAGTATCTGAATGGAAGATTACAGCATACTGACTGTCCAATATCGCACAAGTACCTTGGTTTCTCTCGGTCACTGCCGTGGCTATGTCTGAATGAAGTTGTAAGGAGAGACCGGTCGCACTTCTAACTCATCGCATGCTGCTGGTTTGTTAAGACCCCTTGGCGTCATATTTGAACGCACCAGATACCCTTTAGTGTCATACTTCAATGCACAGGGTGGCCTCATAAACCAATAAAAATCCGTGAACTTCAATGAGATGCCATGAGTCCACTGCCAAAGGTTCTCAGCTGGTGTTCTGACTGTCGCTCCTTGTCAAGTAATGAGACGTTTGCCTTGTAACGTGGTTATTGTTGAAAAAGGGTCTATTTCAACTCAACCCATGAGCTTTTCCTTAACATAAATAAGTAGTTATCAGGCACAGTGAGTGAAAATAAGGCTAAAGACACAATATACAAAAATCACTGAAACATGAACATGCACCTTAGTCTCCTGGGTGACAGTCCAATGACTTCCACCTCAGTAAAAACGTCAGCATCTTTATGCGGCTATTTTCAGCGGGGAAAAAAACTCCTGTATTTTTGTCAGTCTTGAACATTTAAGCAGGTGGCACCGAAACCAAAGAACACCTTGTGCGTATCTCTAATGCATGCGTTTTTGGCAAAACAGCAGGGAGTAAGAACAGGTTGGTGAGGAACATTAAGGTAAACTGGAACTAGGTCTTTAACAGATTTACGTCAGCAATGTTACATATATCATGTTTGAAAAGCTGCTTTCTTCCATTTCTATTTTGACAATGTCAAGTGTGTTTGAGCTGTCGAGGTACAACAGTAGAGCGTAATAATTAGGGGTGGGACAAAATATCATTACAGCTATATATCGTCATCTCTCCTCGTGCGATATGAGTATCGATACGCTGGCGCCAAATATCGATACTTTAATTAATATAATAAGGCGCTCTAAACCCTGCCAGATTCCCCTGCCAGCTGCCATTTCCCCAGCGTCACTACTTAATGACTCCACACGGTGACGTTTATCACATGAATGAGGGAGACTTGAGTGGAAATGAATTGGCTGAAGAAGAGTTTGTACAGGTATAATGGAGGACAGCAACACTACCGTAAGAGACGTCCCATCCACGTTTAAGTCCAAAGTGTGGACCCATTTCGGCTTTGGCAACATTGAGGGAACAAGCAAGCTGGACAAAGACTATGCCATATGCAAGAACTGCCTCGCAAAAGTAAAGTACACAGGTACAGGTAAGTTTACAGGCATTTTGTATTTTTCAGTTATAGATATTGTGATGTATCGTTATGTGATTGTCTTGCAATATATCGATTATCGCAGTATCACTGTATTGGGATAGTATCGGCATTGTGAGCCATGTATCGCGTATCATATCGTATCGCATCGTATTGCATCGCATCGCATCTCATTGCATCGCATCGCATCGTATCGTATCGTATCGTATCGTGAGGAACCCTGTGATTCCCACCCCTAGTAATAATCTTAAATTGCTGATTCAGGCCCAGCACATGCGGAAAAAAAATATTTAAAGGACACAATTTAAAGAAAAAAAATATCTTAGTTGAGGTTAATAGAAAAAGCAAACATTGGAAAACCACCCCATGTGCAGCATAGATGTGTTTGTTTTTGCATTTGTTTTCCCCCCTGGGAGTGGCTCTTACGTCCTTAGACAGGCCAAGATCCACTCAACCCTGAGCACATTGAGCTCTGTTGAGTGAGACTATAAGCCCTGTAAGAAGCCTTGAATTGGCGAACTGTCCTGCCAAATGACAAGAAAAATAAATTCCACCTTGATTATCCCATTTAATGTTACCAAGATATTTGGCTATTGCTTTGAAAAAAAATAACAAGTGCTGCATTACTAATCCTCATGCAAAGCACGGAAGAGGGAGAATTCAAAAGGAATGGTTTGAATAATAAATGCCCACAGCTGGAGAAAAAATGTAGAAAGAGAGAGGACTGCATCAGCAGATCTGGGACAAACAAGTAGGACAGGGGGGGTTGGCACAGGCTGCAAATTTTGACTAGTCACCCTGCTTTCCTACAGGCTATGCGAGCAACTGGAAAACAAAGAACTCAGCACTTGACTTGTACCACTGAAGCCCCCCAGACTAATTTGCACACTGCTTACTGCATCATATTCATGTACTCTCTCTCTCCACCCCAATATCCCACCACCCCCACCCCCCTTACCACTTCCCGTGTCTTTACCTCACTCGCTCTGGCGTTCAACCCTTCAGAGTCAATAGAGAGTGAGCTTACACAAGCCCTGTCCCAGTTGTCGCAGATAAATGTGATTGTACCTCATAAATCTATGCCTGCTTGTCGACTTTGTTCACGAGCAGGAAAGCAGAAGTGATGCCGTTCGCTGTTGCTTCCACCACTATTCCTTTTCTCACAATGCGAGGGGACGTGCAACACGTCTGCAGATTCAGAGCTATGTACAGCGTGGAACATCTTTGGACATCAAGCAAGAGGAGGGAGGATTTAAAGGCCACCATGTAGAGCAGGACTGCTATGATCATTGAGTAATGTTTGTTATTTTTAGAAACACTAAAAACAGCAAAATGAGGTGCCAGTAGGGGTAGTCTTGTGTTCACTGGTAAGGTTTAATTGGTTTGAAGCTTTAGCATGCCTGTGTGGCTGTTTTATGTCCGTTTAGAGCTCTATTGCTTTGGCATCCCGCATGGACTCTGTTTAAATGACTTGCTGAGTCTTTTTTTTTTTAATGACTTAATTCATGTATGTTTGCTTTACTTTGTGCATTTCTTTGTTTTTCCACCAATCTTGTGCACCACCTGCGCATATATACCCCTAGGTGTTCACTACTCATTTTCCAGATTGTCTTTGTAGTCCTTGTTGTCAAGCTGTCCAACTGTTCTTGCTCTTTGTTAAGGCCTCATGCATGACCTTAGCCAGGTCCCGACTTTCCATTCAGCCTTTGTAAGTTTGCTTCATTGTGTATTTTTGGATTTTCCCTGCCGCTGGATTTTGCCTTTGTCTGCTCCCTGACTGTGCCGCTTGCCCTGCCGACTGCCTTCATGTGTGTGACCTCAAACCTGTTCAATAAACTTCGGTTTTCTGGTGCTTTGAGTGACCCCTTCATTTTAATCATTCTGTAGGTCATGGCCATCACAAGTGGAGAATTCGAGACATACTATCTCTTTTTCCAGTGAAGATATAGACCAGCTACTGAACTGATGTTAAGACTGTTTCTCAGCTACATCACTGTCACACAAATGTAGTTTAGAATTTCAGTTCAAATAAAAAAAAAAAAAAAAAAAGCAAGATAAACCTATTGACACCAAAGTTAACACAAGTCAACATGTGGTTGTCATGAATTCCACTGCAGTTCTTGGTAGTTGTCCAGATATTTCCCTCAAGACCACAAATGGGGGTAAAGGAAAAGTCACAGTATCATTAAAGTAATTTATTGTCTTGGCAACATGGATGTCTGTGCAAGATAAGATTGGCCAACTGACTGACATCACTAGAGCCACATTACTAGCATGATTGAAAACATATAGACAAAGGGTTTTTGAAGTAGAGTTGTGCCGAACGTACAGAAGTACAGATTGTGCTTTTACCATATGTGACTGACGGATCCTTTTTGCCTAAAGTGAACTACTCAACTGCATTGTGCTCTCTGAACTGACATATTTGTCAGGGTTCAGAGTGAATACAGAGGCAGAGACACAGGCAGGCATTAACAGCAACCATTTTCTAGCAAATAATGCCAGTCAGACTTTTAGAGTGAGAGGCCACTTGCATATGCACTTAGAAAATAAATAAATACAAGTATACATAAAGGGTAATACGGGGCTATCCATGCCACTGCAAAACCGCTTTGACACTGTTCGAAACTGTGTGCTTATATTCAAGCTGACCGTTGCCTGTAGTGTGGATTTGTGCCCTCAAAGTGCTTCAGAAGAAAAAAAAAACATTAACTTCACTTTTTTTCTATTGAGTCCTAAGTTAGCCAATATCTGGTCCACTAGCACTCAATCAAATACTTAAAACAAATTTACGATAATTACCCGATGAATGGTTCAACTTGATGGTTTTCATTAAAATCATCATTTTGCCCCTTTGCTCAGGGCCACACTTAGCTAATAGTCATTAGATGGGCGTCATTAGTTATGTCTTTTCTGCCAGACTGAGAACCATTTGCAGCTGGTGGGTTTCATGCCAATGGACCATGGTGTTGAAGAGCTACTAAAGTTCTACTTTAGTCTGATTAAAATTGTTTGAAAAAAGAAAAGGTCCGTGATAGTTCAAAGACCATTTTCTTCCAATGCAATCCCCCCTTTTTTGTCTTCTAATCACTTTGGTGCTTTCCGTTCTCCATCTGGAATGGCCAGAGGATTTGTGGGTTTAAGAAGAGGCCATCATGCCAATAGTAGAATATACTTAAAATAATTATAACTACTGTTTCCCTGTGGGACTTTCAAAATCCTACATTGCTCATTTGAATCAGTCTTGAGTTTCATCCTCCTCCAGTGATTTTCATAATGGTAAGTGGTCTGCCAAAAAGAACACGTTTAAATCTGCAGTCCTGCACAGCTTTGGATTCACAGTAAGTGGTGGCCAGTTACTGTAATTTAATTGTCTATACAAGTCATTGTCTTGAGCAATCTCCGACGAACTGAATACAAATTAAAGCACCAGCTCCTTTCTCCTGTCCTGGTAAAGAAATTAACCAAAAGGATGTGTGAGTACAGGCCTCTAATTTTAGTGTGTTGATTTCAGTTGATGTAGGTTAGTAGAATATCCCCTATTAGAATTGCAAATGATTTTTATATGAATAAGAGCATACCTCACCAGCTGCTACTGATGTGCAGTTTCATACTACTTGCACTTAATACATTTTAGTCCCATGTCAACACCAGTTACTGGTGGAATATTTAGAGCATTTGCGTTTTTCTTCTCATTATTCAAGGCTGGGAATGCAAGGTTTCTAGTGGGAATACACCAAGAAACTGTGTATATAACGAATATATGTGCAGTATATTTTCTATGTAATTACGGGCAGAGCAAAAGCATTTAGGTGCAAAAAAAAAAACACCTTAATGAGTGAAATAGTCTGGGAATGTCTCATCCTCAGGGAGACGATCCCAGATGCTTTTAACTGAAAAGCTTAGGGAAGTGACTGAGCGCTCATCAGAGGTGAGCCAGTTAATTTTAACTCAGTGTACATTTACCAAGCCAATCAGTTACTTATTATCACTGATGATTTGTCTATTGCACAACCCAAAGACGTGTCAAAGAATGTTTCTGCACATCCATCCATCCGTTATCTATACACCGCTTAATCCTCACTAGGGTCGCAGGAGGGCTGGAGCCTATCCCATCCGACTCGGGCAAAGGCAGGGGACACCTTGGACAGGTCGCCACTACACATAGGGACAGACAACCAAGCACACTCACATTCACACCTATGGACAATTTAGACTCATCACTTAACCTCAGCATGTCTTTGGACTGTGGGAGGAAGCCAGAGTACCCGGTGAAAACCCACACTGCACAGGGAGAACATGCAAACTCCACACAGAACGATCCCAGTCGTCCTAACCGGGATGCGAACCGGGGATCTTCTAGCTGTGAGGAGACGGTGCTAACATTCGAGCCACCGTGTTTCTGCACATCTTCTGTCGTTAATTTTTTTAATGCTAACCCATAATGGGCTCATTGCTGTTCCCTGTGGCTGGACAAAAGAAAACACACCACAACTGCATTTGGTGAGAACAGTAGTTGTGCTTCTTTCGTCATTAGCCAATAGGCAGAACAATGACCCCTTTCTGCACTGAAAACAAACTTGCACAAGAATTCCCGCGTCTCTGCAACAAAATCTCGATCACACAGTGGATGACACAGCCCCCAATGGGACTATGATCAGTCAAGACACCTTTAGTCATATAGGAAACATACAGAATTCTTAGATTTTTTAAAAAGATTTCCTTTAGCTGAAATAGTCTATTGCATGCAAAAGTTTATTGAATCAATTTTTAAAACTTAAAATCAGATTTTGATCCTCAGTAGCTTTAAGGTCAAAATAATTACCTTATTTCAGAGTTGCTGTTTTATCTGTTTTGTGTCTTTTTCTTCTAGCGCTACACTGACGCTATCCATCTATCCGTTTTCTTCCACTTATCTGGGGTTGGATCGCGATGGCAGCAGGCTAAGTAGGTCATTCCAAACGTCCCTCTCCGCAGCAATGCTTTCTTGTTCCTCCTGGGGGATCCCGAGGCGTTCCTATGCCAGATGAGATATATAACCTGTCCAGCAAGTTTTGCGTCTACCCCAGGATCAACTCTCAGTTGCCCAGAAAACTTCCAAAGTCAGTCGCTCAGGAGGCATCCTAATCAGATGCTCCAACCACCTAAATTGGCTCTGAAGGAGCAACAACTCTATACTCGCTCCAGATGTCCGAGCTCCTCATCCTGTCCTCAACCACCCTACAGAGGAAACCAACTTGTATCTGCAATCTCATTCTTTCAGTCACTGCCTATAACACATGACCTTAGACAAGGGATTAAATGTAGGCCAAGTGGTCAATCGAGAGCTTTACCTTCCGGTTCTGCTCGCTCTTCACAATGACGGCCTGGTAAAACACCCATATTACTACTGATGCTGCTTTAATCCACCTGTCCATCTCACGCTCCATTTTCCTAACATTTGTAAACAAGATCTTGATATACTTTATCTCCTTTGCTTAGAGCAGCAACTCATCCCCAGCCCAGAGGTAGCAATCCACCATTTTCTACCAAAGAACAACGGCCTCGGATTTGAAAATATTGACTTTCATCCTCGTTTTTATGAAGACAACATGACCACATCATCTGCAAAAAACCAGAGACGCGACTCTAAATTGCCTAAACTGGACACCCTAAAAACAGGATCTGTGACTAGGGGCAACCTTGGCACACTGAGGTTATATAATGTTTAGCAAAAATGTAAGTCTACATATTTTGTTATGGCTGCCCACTTCTAAAAAATATAAATATTCTAGATATGCCTTATATCCTTTTATCCACAAAGATGAGTGTTGGCAAAGCAAATAAAGCTTTAGGCTTTACTGTTACTACAGTCCTTGAGCAAGACCCTTAACCCTGTCTGCTCCGGGGGTGACAAAGTGTGGCTGACTCTGCGCTCTGACCCCAGATTCCTAAAAAGTTGGGATATGTGAAAGGTCTGCATTTCATTGTGCAATAACAATACAGTTGAATTTTACCTTACCACATTTGTAATTGCTGACCCTCTAGTTGGATGGCAAACATGCTCATATTTATTATCTTTCAAACGTGATGTATTAAATGGTAAGATAGAGAAATTTTATTGCCAGACTCAACTTTGTTTTGACTGACGTATGAGGCTCAACGGCTGCACTACACTCTGACATTTTTCAAAACATAAAAAGATGAAAAAAAACAACCAATGTAGTTGATTTCTTCATGTTGTTTGTTGTGCGTGTGTGGGTAGTTCTCATATGCTCACTTTCACTAACAGGGTTCAGATGTGGAGGATTTATCTTGGAGATGGAGTACTTCACATGCAGTGGTTGATGTTGACAGTTTTTCTCCGCAATGTTGGTGTTTTATTTAGATCTGGTAAATATTAAATGGCAATTCACCACTTAACTTTGCAAACTGAGCATGTTGTGCACCGTGTTTCTGTCCACGAGCTTATTAGTAGTGAGAAAACACACTCGGCTCCAAAGAAATATGGATGAAAGGGGGTTTTTATTGTTTAGTTTTTTTTGTTTCATGGTGACTCTTGACTGTAGTTCAGGGCCTCACATTGCTTTGATTTCTTGCTTTCTCAAGAACGATTGAGTCAAGAGGAAGAAGATGAAGAAATAATTAAAACAAAGGAAGAGATGATTAGATTTTTTTTATCCAGGCAGAGAGTTAAATAAAACGGGTTTTTGATTGTTAGGTCACTGGTTCAAATCCAGAAACCTTATGATAAAGCTTGTAATGAAAGAATGAAAGAGAATGCGTAATGCTTTCTGTTAATGAACTACCGGTGAGGTGTCCTTGAACATGGCACTGAAACAAGAGCTCAATGACCCCACACTACATTAGATGACAGTGATTGTGTAGAGCAGTTTCCATAAATATTGTTTGAAAAAATGAAAAGGTATAAAAACTATCATTAAAATCTGGCCTGATTCGCAAGAATGTTCTTACTTTAACCTGCCAAGGCAGAGAGATCCTGACTTTATTCCCCATTCACACCTGACATTAGCAAATGTTCTTTATCAGGATACATCATCTGGATAATTAACCTTTTCATTTACACTTTGGATCAGTCACATTTGACTTGGCAAAGTGTTTCCTCTGTGTTTCACATTTCTTCAGCTAACTGGAGTAGCTTTACTAGACAACAAAACCCTGCTGTATTTTGAAGACAGTGCCCCTGAAAACGATGTAAATGGTGTTAATAGTGTTTCTACAGTGCTGTCTGTTGTACCTGAGGATTTTTATGTCCAGCCAGAGAAAATGTTCAACCTCAAGTGCAGTTTAGGTAAAAGAGGATGGTGAGCTTGTGTTCTACTGCGATGCCTTAACTGGCTTCCAATTCCCTCCAGCCAATGGACAACAAACTGAATGATTGCATTACCACACTGACTCTGAGAGGAGACCTGATTGCCAATGCAGTGTGTTCTGTTTCACTAAGACATGGCTGGGACCAAATACACCAGACAGTAGTGCTGAATCACATGATTTCTCTGTGTGCCAAGCAGACTGCAGCTATGTAGCCATCAGTGCACAAGTGGTCTCCCAGCCTTGTCTGTGAGATATGGAAAACCTTTTAATAAAGGGCTGGCCCTTCTACCTTCCCATAGAGTTCTAAGTGGTGCCATTGTGCAGCCATACAGACCTGCAAAGTAGACAGCTGGACGATATCATAATTATGGCGAGGGAGTTTAATCCGCCCAGCCTGAAGAATTTCCTCATGCAATACCACCAACATGTCTTCTTTCTCACCAGAGGCGACCCAAAACTGACACGAGTTAGACATTTAAACGTATTAAATCAAAAAGAGCTGCTGGCCCATTCCTGTAGGTGTCCACAAAACCTGCACCATCCAGCTGTCACATGTCCTGTCCCTGTCGCCCACATCTTGGCCATCCTCCCAATCAGTTCTCATGAAGAGTCTGGAAATATACTTCATAGCAATTAAATTTGGTGGATTTGCAAACTCTGTGCCATTGTTGCATTACATCTTTGATCTGTATGTCATTTGTTTCAAAATATGTTTGGATTCACAAGAGAAATGTAAAATTTATCTGGGAATGTTTCGTTTTGTAATCAGTTTTCCAAAACAATACTTGAGTTAATAAAATATGAATGCTGCTTAGGCTCAGTGG
>OMNN01025126.1:0-12088 GCA_900302755.1 Chromis chromis
GACACCCAAATAAACATTGTCCCAGAACAAGCACACTCCCTCATGCAAATGGAAATCCCAAATGTCACTGGCCTACCCCCCGCAGGAAAATGCACCCCACCACATGGCAACAACATCAACCAATCAGGAACATCTTGAGGAACATGACAATGGCCCAAGATGTTGATTTGACCTCCAAACTTCCTAGACCCCATTCTGATCAAACATCAACAGGATGCAGTGGAACAAGTTGGATTGACAGAGGCCCCACTGCACAAGCCAGAGTACCCAAAGGATCCACTGCCAACGTCCTGGTGCCAGACCCGATAGGACACCCTGAGAGGTCCTCTGGTCCATGCCCAATGGTTCAGAGCATTTTGGACCACATAAGGGGGGCCAACAGGTGCTCATAATGTTATGCCTGATCGGTGTATACATGCCTGCAGCTCTTCCTTCTCCTCTCTCTTTTCTAACCCCGGCTCACCAGACGAGCACAGCCTTCATGCTGAAAGTCATGGCTTCACCCAGGATTTTGAAACCTGCTGATTGAAACTCCTCCTTCCAACTATTTCACCAACGCATCCTGCTCCTGCTGTAGACTTTGCTATTTATCTAATCTGATCTGTAAAAAACAACAACTTGCAATTGGTTAAAATGTCTTGTCACAAGCTAGATTTTCTAATACCTGAAAACAAAGCCAGGATTAGGTGCAGAAGTCTAGTTTTGATTCAGACCACTTGAATCACAATATGCTTTCTTATGCCTCTCATGGATTTTTTGCCCAATGATGCCAAAAATACTGCATACCCAAGCTTTAAAGTGAAATTATTGGGCAAACTGAAGTTTTAATATCATGATGGTGTTTGAGAAAAAGTCAAGGGATCACCAAAGCTATTGCAGTGCATCCTCTGGACACCATAGATACCAATCTGTATAACAAACAATCCTATAGTTCTGGAGATATGTCACTTTAAACTAAAAATGTCATGGAGACAGTAGAGGAAAAAGTTGAGGGATCAAAAAAGTCAAAAGGCTTCATCCTCTGAGGACCAAAAAGACCAACTGAGATATTTGTTTTAAGCAAAGTGGTGTACTGTCTTACAGACCAACAATGTCACCTCTAGAACCATGCTGCCATAAAATAAACTCATTATTATTGTATACATTGAAAAACTTAATAACAGTAAGTAAAATGAAAGTGAATATTCTAATAAATTCTAGGATAAATAAATAAATGCTAGGTAATAATGGTGTGTCACATGGTGCAGATGCTGAATTTCATCATGACCTCAACACATTACAAGCTGCAACATTCACAAACCTCACTTTCCCCTACAATAGAAATTCACCTATAGACTACAGGTGAGGTGACGGTTGAAGTTGGATGGTTGCCCTTGTGGTAAAGGACTTTCCACCATGTCTGAAGAGCTGTAGGGAGCTAAAATCGAGGAAATATGGTAAAGAGAATGAATTAACTTACCTGTCGTCCACTATATGTGGTGATTTAGTTACTAAGCATCTAATGTAATAAAATATCCTATAACAGAGGTTACACATCCACTGCAGGGCATTTGTAAATATTTTTCTGTAATGGCATTGTCAGAAAATAAAATGTCTTCATAGGCTGAGGGAGCGTAGGTGTAGCTGCTGGTTACACTGGTACCAACCAGAAAATCAGCTCATTCTCACTGTACAACACCAAAGCTCCGGTACTTTTACAGTTTCTGCACAACGGCATGTTGAGCATTCCTCTCCTGTCTTATGTCGTTAAGAAAACAATTACTCTGCCTGCCGTACCTCATATGGGCCCACTGGCAACAGTCATAGCCACCATATGGCATCGCTGCATCCTGTACATCACCAGCTCACTGATGTTAGCCTGCAGGCACGTCATTGTCCACACTCTTTCTATTCATGTTCTCTGGTCATCGAACAAGTCGCTCGAACCTGTATGTGTTGGCGGCAGGGGGTACGCAGTGCTTTGTTCATTTCTTGTATGATGTGGGAGATTACCCTGTATATACTGAACTGAAGTAAGAATGGCACAGAGATAGAATAAAAAAAACTGAGGCAATTGAGCACGCCAGTTGCCTTTTGAGAGATAAATCTATTAAAGTAGAGAAAACTGTCTTCAGTGTTGTAGTGAAGCCTTTTACACTGATAGAGCCACTTAATTTGCCTTGTTTCGAGCCGCTAACAACACAGAGAGTTTAATACTAATGAACTATCATAATGTAAGGCGGCCCTTTAATGGGTTTACATTATATAGTGCAATTATATGTATTTCTTAGCTTATAAGAGCTAATTATTCTAAATGAAACACCATGCCGAGCAGAAAATACTTGTTGTCCTTACTGTTATCATCTGCTCAGTGATTAATTTTAGTGCATGATATTATTAAGGGTTTTAAATGGTACAAGACCGAGGATTTCACTGTTGTGCTGTTATTCTCATTATAGGAAAACTGAACTGGTTCCCTTCGTTAAAAGAAAAACACAGGATTGACAGTGCTTTTAGTTAAATGGATTCACAGTATCATTAGAAAATATAATACTGTGTTGACATTGTTTTTGGGAAGACCTAAAACCTGAATACAAACAGCTCAGATTCTTACATTTTTAAGCCTCTAAAATTTGGATTCAGTCTCTGAGTCGAGTTAATCCTCTGAGCCAAAGTTCAAAAAATGCATTTAGTCTGAAAATGACAAACAAAACTGCTTATTATGATCATTATTATGGATCAATGTGAAGACTGACTCCTCCGTCCCAGAAGGAAAATGTAACATTTACCATCTGACTCCTTGTCCTCAAGGTACGCCAGAGCCTGACTCACTCAGGTGTTTAGTGCCAAACTGAATCAGAACACCCACAGCGGAGATGGAGGACTCTGCCTACTGCCAGTGGCATCAAGGATCCTGCTCACATTACTTGCATGATGTGTCACTATAATCTCTGTCTGAGTGAGTCTTCAATCAGCACTTAGGAAAACTCCAAATGAGTAGTGAAGCAGCTCTCTAATGATCAGGAAAGTAAAGTTACAGATTTTAGAAGTGCACCTGGATACTTAGCTATTCAGATATTTGTTCTCTGTGTAGGTATCGGCGGTTTAATTTTGGGATTCAGCTTTTTTCTTTCTTGTGTTATATTTATACTCTTTTACTGCACTGTTAAAATGTGGAGTTATATACATCTCAGCTCAGGCGCCTGACATCCCTCTCACTACCAGCGAACATCACGCTTCAGCTCACCTTGGCAGTTAAATGGAAGACAAAACGGCGAAGAACTCAGCTGTGTGGGAATACTTTCAATTGAGCGATGACAAGACAAAGGCAGGGTGCCAAGTATGCGGTATGAAACTGTCCTACCAGGGAGGCACAACAGGCGTGAAAACCCACCTGAATGCTGTAACTGTCAGGATATTGTTTGACAGTGTAAAAAACTGAGACCATACAAGCCAACAAACACATCTTTGCTAATGTCTGATGTCCAGTTGCTGTGATGGAGCTGCTTTTATCTGCTGGTTAAACAGTTACTCATGGTAAAGCATGCACTTAACTTGTAAAATAGTTGCAACATATACTAATATTTGCAATTAAATACACGGCCTGATTGGGATAGTCATCCAGGTCATGATGATATTAAATGCAAAAGGGCAACGGAACTTTTCTTTTTGATTCTTGAAAATGTCTCACCTCAACCCAAGAGGCTTCTATAGTTCTAACTAATTGGTAAGGAGTCCCAGGTGTTTATTCTCACCCCCAAATCCCATGGCTCATGGTCCTTTAACAACCCAAGAATCACATGCCTCAAGGTGTGAATGCCTGTGAAACCGCCTGGTGAGGGATTACTCAAGGTGTTAATGGTAGGTAAAAACTGAGGGATCTCAGTACTGCAATATGAGTACCTGATTAGTGGTGTTGTAAGATAGAAGGGGGGGTTCTGTCTTTAGAGATAGCTGTTCAAGAACCAAAAAGAAAAGTCATTTTGGCCACATACAAAAAAAAAAAAAAAAAAAATCAGTCTATTATTTATTTTATTCCATGACCTTAATGTGCTTCTTCTTGAGCTACTCCTTTGTTGCATTGGCCGTATGCTTTGGGTCGTCATCTTGCTGGAAGACCCACCCACGACCGATTTTAAGTGCTCCGGCTGAGGGGAGGAGGTTCTTGATTCTCGATACATGGCCCCATTCATTGTTCTCTCAATGCAATGCAGTCATCCTGTTCCCTTGGCAGAGAAATAGCCCCGAAGCATAATGATTCCACCTCCATGCTTGGGGATGGTGTTCTTGGGGGTCATAGTCAGCATTCTTCTCTCTCCAAACATGGTGAGTCGAATTGATGCCAAAGAGCTCAGTTTTGGTCTTATCTGACCAAATCACGGTCTCCCAAGCCTCCTGAGTATCGTTCACATGCCCATTGGCAAACTTTAGACGGGCCTGTACACCTTGCGGGCGCTGCAAGATTTCAAACCATTGCAATGCAGTGTGTTACCAATGGTTTTCTTGGTGACTGTAGTCCCAGCTGCCTTGAGATAATTACCAAGTTCTTTCCTTGACCTTTCTGATGATTATAGATGCTGCACAAGGTGAGATCTCACATGGAGCTCCAGACCAAGGGCGATTAATTGTTGTTTTTTCTTTCTTTCATTTGTGAATAATTGCAACAGTTGTCACCTTCTCACTTAGTTGCTTGCTGATGGTCTTGTCGCCCTCTCCAGCCTTGTGAAGCTCTAGATCTTGTCTCTGATCTCTTTGGTCTTGCCCATTATGGTGAAGTTGAAGATGCAAAGTGTGATTCTGTGGACAGGGTTCTTTCACACATGTACACATAACCAGTTCAGATGATTAGTTTCTGAAGCAGAATGGGCTAATAAGGCTGTCTGTGGGAGCCAGAACTCTTGCTGGTAGGAAGGGGATCAAATACTTATTTCCCTTGATCAAATGAAAATTAATTTATAACTGTTAGATAAGGTTCTGGATGTTTTGGTTGATATTCTTTCATTTAAAGTTAAAATAAAACTACTGTTAAAATGTTTTTATCTGTATGTGGCCAAAATCATGAAATATGCAGAGGATCAAATACTGATGTCCCTCACTGTAGGATCTTAGACATAGGGCTAAGACATGGAGCAGCCCAGTCAAAAAATAACTTGTACATCAGTGCATCCCCGGGCATTGCAAACTGCACAGTTTGAAAGACGAATAAGAGAAAAAGAAAGAGACACACTGCAGATGCTGTAGTCCCCAAACAATCCAGTATTTCACTATATTTCCTGCACTGTGTCAGATATAAAGACCAAAGTTAAACTCTTGTTCAACAGACATCGGAGTCCATTGGACAACCCCTCAAATATTCATTGGTGATTGCTACTGTATCTCTGGAGCCCCCAAAATGGTATTCTGGACAGCCCTAGATGTCTTTCTGCTGAGCAGTCATGTATTTAACAGTATACCTTTACTCCAATCCACACTGTGGGAAGGTCTGTTTTTTATGTCTAGGAGAGAATCATGCCATTGCCCTTAGAATCGCTAGTCCTGGATAGGTATGTTTAGTTTTTTGAGAAGTGCCTTGAGCATATCTATTCAGCAGGCTGGTGTTTCTGGACGCAGCACACTGTGGAGGAGGGACTCTCCTTGTAATCAATAAAAGCGCTTACCTCCTCTTTCAGCTCCCACAGTTAATGTCATCCTCCTGGACACCACTCGACCTCGCAGTGAGAATGAAGGTGTCAGTCACCTCTTCCTGACTTGGAAAGGTCTCCTCTTATTAAAATCGGATGTTCTCACATCCAGTTTACTTGCCTGCACTTGGGTATGCAGAATCAAATCCAACTTTCACTCCTGCTATCACATACCACTGTGAAGCCTTTTCATGCTTTTATGCCAACAACCTTTTGGTTTTATTTGACAAAAATGTCGTTTCAGTGTTATTCTGTCCACTTTTGGTATCTCAGTCCTTCATCTGACTTATTTTTGGTATGTCACCACAAAAGCATATTTTTGGCAGCAGTGTCATTTGAAAGAGGTACCGCACCTTTTTAGCTTGCTGCCTCTTTGCCAAGCCTCTTGATCAGCTACTATTCATTGAAGTGAGTTTTTTTTTTTTGCCTTGGCAATGCTGCAGGCTTCCTCAATAGAATGCCTTCAGGCTATTCTTTTTGAACGCAAGAGGAGCAGGACAGATACATTTGTGTCTAGTAGTTTTCAACAAAATACACGCAGTGTGTGTCACTGATTCATTCACTCACATGCCCTGCATAAGAGAGGCTGAAGTCCATTTCATGGCTGTTTTTGGAAAAATGGAAGTCGTCATTACTCTAGTTTATAAAAAGGACTTAAGTGTTTCCTACTTTTCCTACCCAAAATGTCTTTTGAAAAAGGCCCACAGGCACATAGACAATGCTTTATTCTTTTCCTCTTTCTTTCTTTCTTTTTTATTTTTTAGCTATTTTTGTTAGTTTGCAGACTTTGTTGACCTCCTTTAAATCCACCACAGCTTCGCCGAACTTCAACCTGAGCTTAGGGGCTCACCCAGAACTGATTGCACAGCTGATAGTGTAGAAGCAGGCAGGAAATACGAGGTGAGATAGACGGGTATGACATCGAACCATGGATGTTGCAGTAATATAGTCCTTTGGCCATTTGCCTACCAGATCACCCCTGCAACTACTGCTCATGTAGCATTTTAGAAGCAAACTCGCATGCTGACAGTCCTATCAGTAAGCTTTACAGAGGAATGATCATGTTTATATGTTAGGCTGCAGAGCACTACTGCTGGCTGTGTCTATGTCTTGGTCTTGCTCAGTTATTGTTATATATATGAGTTAGATAGATAAAGTATACTGTATATGCGTTGTGTACGTGGTGATGCTAGCAGTGTTTTGATGCCTGTGCTACTTTGGCTGAACTCTTTGGTCGTGTAACTCATACATTGGTATGTACATAGCACATTGTGGTGAAAGGGATCAGCCCTATGTTCCCACAGCCCTATGTTCCCACATTTTTAAGATTTCTTCTTTCACTGAAAATTTTGAAAATTAGGCCCTATGTTCCCACATGCCTCACATTTCTAAGACCCCATTTACACAAGGGAAAACGCAGATATTTCCACGCGGTTTGGCCTCTCATTTACACGAATTTCTCAAAACGGAACATAGGGCCTAATTTTGAAAAATATCTTAGGAATGTGGGAACATAGGGCTGTAGGAACATAGGCACGCTCCCGTGGTGAAATACTTGAATACTCACGTTTGAGTGTTTAGGGATGAATTCTTAAGTTAATTATCTACAGACTTGTGTTAACGTGGTGCCTATCAGGTGGACTGCTGGGTTTGGATTTATCCGTCACATTTTCCTCGTTAGTATATTCTCCACAAATTGCTGGTGGTGATTTGTTTGAGGATGGTGGCTCGTCTTCATGTATGTATCCGCATTTCGGAGCTTGATATATACTAAGGAAGAATCACAAGGTCAGGCAGCAAATATCAACTCTGTTCCTACTTTGTATTGACAGATTCACAAAATCTGTTCCATTTTTTAGGACTAAACTCAGGCTTCCCAGATCAACAACAGGAACAGTTATTTAGGTCACCAGGATCTTCTGCACCCTCCTTCTGCATGAAGGGAGACCATATAGACTGTTGGATGACCTCCATGTCCTTGAGATTGTACCAGAGAGAATAGTCAAATTGAAAAATTGCGACTGACATTGTCAAGGACGTTATGATCAGAAGTGTTTGTGAATCAGTTGCACATTATTCAAAACTAGATTCTAGGTAATACAATCCTGTTGCAGATTACGAGTGAAGGAAAAGGAAAACACATTTTTTGGAATGATAGAGTGGATATACGGGAACAGCGGAGGGTGATCCTGCTTAAAAACATTTTTTTGGGGATATCATATTACCTGCAATCATTCAATTATTTTGAGCTTTCTTCAAGGGCTAATCAGACTTAATCTATTTTTATTGAATGTTTAAATACCATTAAGAACTCACAGGAGTGCAATAATCCTTGTATTTTTCCTGCATAATTACTGGGCTTGATTAAAGCAGAATAAGAATCCAAAATAATGAAAAAAGGGAGATGTATTAATCACCAAATTAGAGTGATTTAATTAAAGCACCATGTTCTGCATTCTAGCTCAATAGGACAGGCGTATACACAGGGTTTGAAAAATAACTCTTAAGTGTGCAGCTGGTTGAATATTAGTATGTAATCAGCACATCTTGTATGTCTTCATAGTTTTCTAGATTTTCTGATGGGACTCTTTATCTACTGTGTCACCCATCATTTCTCCTGTAACAGATTTATCCATTTTTCCCAACGCGCACCACTGAGTAAATACCACCTATAGTGTTGATTCCTCCTTTGTTAATCGCACAATAAAGCGCTTCGTGCCACGAAAGACTGGAAGACGGCATCATTGGGTATTCCTCTTTGACTACAGCCCCCAAGGACCATTGGAAGGGATTGAAAGCCAGGGGATCAGAGAGCTCCAGCTGGGCTAAGCAGCCAACCAGCTCCCCTGTGACAGGAGGCGTAATAGCAAAGCCAGTTAGCTCTCTTCCCTGGCTGGATCCCCCCCCGGTCCCCCTGGGTTTGCTCCGATGGGAGAGAACGGAAGGGAGCGCGAATGTGAGCGAGGCAACGAAGAATAAGGAGTGGAGCTTCAGAGTCACTGCAGACCAGACCTCCTCTCATCTTGGGGTCTGGAGAAATGTTTCTGATTAGCACAGAATAGAGTCTAGTCTCTGTGGGTTGCACTGTGCGCTCGGTATGCAGGGGAGGCTGTCGGCCCATTGAACTTGTGCTTACAGATGGCTGGCCCTGAGCTCACTGCCGGGTCCTGGAGCTCCCTTTAACTGTGGTAGTTAATGAGTGGTCCTGTTGCCCCTGGTAATACTGTGACCCAAGAACAAAGTTGATGGTAATTGGCTGACTCTGGAGTGCTCGCGTGCAAAATAGGATTTGATTCATAAATTAGCCTTTTGAAATTGACTTAACATGAAGTTTGTTTACAGAGTTGCACAAATTAAGCCTAATGAGGGTTTTCTTCGTTTCAAACTAGATATATTTGCAAAATAGGTCCAGATGAAGGGCAAAGCAAGTATCGTTAACTATAATAAAAATATCCCGCTCCCACTTAGCTTTCGCTGAGCTCTCAAGAATCCAATTCCCACAGCACAAATGAAAAATTCAGTAATGCTTTCAACTCAATTATGGGCAGCGTGCGACCGTATCCCACAAGGTTTTGGTACCGTGATTCCTTGCAGAGTTTAAGGCCTGCCATCAGCTCCAGTGAAGAGAGCCGTCCCACCTTGTTCTTGCCTCATTTTGACAGTAATGCCTATCAGCGCCCTGTCTGCCTGTCATACAGGGTCGACTCTGACCACCGAGCTGAGAGGATGTCTCCCTCTGCCAGGCTTCATGGAAAGAGAGCCTCACTCTTATCCTCCAAAGGCTCATCAGATAAGAAGTGGGTAAAGGCACCAGAGAATCTCTCCCCAGAGGCAAGGGATTTCAGTTTCTTTGTGCGCTTTCTACTCTTCTTTCTCTCCCTTGCTTTCTCATTTTTGGTCTCTTTCTCGTCTGTATGCCTTTCTCCAGCTGGCTGAGGGAGAATCCTATCCTCCCAGGGGCCTATGATGGAAGGAAATCTCAGTAGTTCAGAGTATAAACAGTCGCTGTTAACATTTGAGACTGTGAGGGTTTGTGGGCTGAGGAGTTCACTGTTTGCTGGGTGTAAAGGAAATAGTTCGAAGCTTAACAGTTGTCTGTGTCCACTGATCAAGGTTCAGTGATATTAGTGAGATCAAAAATAGCTGTGAAGTGCTCGACTGAAAGAGTAGATTGCATGTGTCCCAGCCATGAGCTACTTTCCATCAGCGCTGCAGGCCTGGGGGATTTGCTGAGCATGTGTTGTTGTGTTTGTTGCTGTACTTTACAGCAGAAATGACAGAATTACACTGATACATCCTTTGGAAGCTTTTACAGTGTTAACTCCAGCATCTGGTGCTTTAACAGTCCTGCTGATGGCACAGTAATACCATGCTACTATACCATGCTCTATTTTTGTGTTTCCCTGCCTTATGCAATCGGTCAAAGCAGAGTTGCATCAGATCCGATATCTACTGGTAGATGTCTGATCCTAATTTCTTCAGTGATTTTTCTAAAGGATGGCTGACAAGGAAGAGACCATCTGACAGTTTGGAAAGACAGCAAACGAGGAGAAATTGACCCCGCTGGGACGTCATGGGCTGACAACTCATGGCAGCGCTATCCAAGCAGATTTGCTGCACACTTACTGCTACAAATACACAGCGAGGAAGAATAGCCCTGGAGTCTGCACCAGCAGTGGTGAAAGATGACTCACTGCGAGAACATGTTGAACCAGACAACAGCGTGGCCATGATAACAAATGGGATGAGCACAGAGCAGGAAACTAGCAGATAGTGGAAGAAAGAAGCTCCAGGTCCTCTCCTGGGGACGAGAGAAGGTTTCAGCTCTAAAGGACCTAAAAAAAACTGATAAAAAGATGCTCATCTATTGTACTTGGAGTACCTTTTAAAAAGCCTGCTTTTACAGAGAACAGATGAATTACCATAAAAGAAGGGGTTTAGCAAAAATATCCAAAAGATTTGTATTGCTTAAACTGAAATATACCAGCAAGTTAAAGCAGCAGCATTATTCCAATTTTACTGGAGCCAGCAAAGGATAAATCTAACAAAATGTAGATATATCGTGTTTATTTAGGACAATGTAGGAAAGGTGAGATGCTGTGTACCTGTACTATCAAAATGTGAAAGAAAGCAAAGCAACATAATAAGGTCAAGTACAGGGCAGGAGATGATATCAAGAGGAGTGAAGTCTTCAGACAGCAACAGACAGAATGAATTTGAGATAAGCAGATATCTAGAACATGACAAGAGCAGAAGGGATTATGATTCAACAACAGCAACACTACTTGACTCTTGGAAGTTGAGGCACTTGTCCTTTAGACACAAACATCACTTGTACAAATGAAAAAGAGATATACTCCTATAGTAAAACATTGTGTGCATATTTAAACTTAATGATAAATGATGTATAAAAGATAAATTTTATAATTTTTTCTATTACTTTTTAATATATTTTTTTAAACCAGTAGTCCGCAATGCTAACAATCATTAAGATGAATGAAGTACAGTTGACAGTTTTCCATGTGCTATTTTTCACAACAGACATTTAATGTTTACCACAGGATTGACTCACTTAAATTAGCTACAGTTACAAGAACACTGTCCTGGTAAGCCTTTGCTCAATCTCTTTCTAAGATCTCTAGTTGGAAGCCATTAACGGCTACAGAAGTGTCTGTCATGGTGGCCTGTTGCTAGCTAAATCATCCACAATGCTCTCAGCCAGACAAACACTAAAACACCACCTCACCCATTTACAACAATCCCACTGGGTTTTTTGAGTTTTTCCTTCCCGAAGAAGGAGGGTCATAAAGGGCAGGTGATGCCTTGGACTGATCCATTGGCTTCATCGACTGTTGGACTCTTTATTAGACTGTTTACTTACAGTATTTCTTGTTTATCAATTCAGTGAGCTGTAAAACACTGTGAGACAACTGTGTTGTGATATTGGGCTATACAAATAAATTGAATTGAATTGAATTGAATTGAACAATCAAATTCAAACAAAACTTAAAAAAACAATGAGACAGCGACTCATTTACTATTTGGATTTGAACATTACATTCCCATTGTTTGTAGACAAGAAACTGCCCATCATCTGGTTAACATGGTAATAATGAAACTTTCATCTCGTTCAACAGTAATAATGGTTCAACCAGGTTATACAGCGTTTTATACTTCTGCTCCTATAGTATACAATTTGACTCGCATAATGAGGGGAGGAGCTACACTCACCCAGCAGACTGAAGCTTCAATAGTGTTAATGGCTCCTGAAGAGTATAAGATCTGGAACTCCCAACCAGTCAGTTTAGAACTGATGAAGCCTCTTGGATGAGAGGTGGAACGTCTTTGAGAAACTCAAGCAAGTCCAGATGCTACGATTGAAACTACGAGGATAACCATGACCTGGATGACTGAGAATCTTCACAGAC
>OMNN01025127.1:0-11592 GCA_900302755.1 Chromis chromis
TGGCTTTTTGTAGTCACTGGCAATGACTTCTTACATCTTTGAGCTCCCCTCACTCTGATCCACCAAGCTTTTTTTGAGGGTTCCCACTGGTTTTTGATTTGTGGAATATTTTTTATTTTATTTTTATGTTTGTTTGTTTTAAAACTTTCCATATTCCATTCAGGGGAAATCCAGGACCACCATAGAACCTGACTGGTTTAATTTATTTAAAGGATAATTCCAGTTTATTACAACTTGGATCTTATTCCAGCTGAGATCTGGGAACAGGAGAATCTTTACAAACAGAAATTGAAGGAGGGGGAAAGTTGCCCCTTCTTTTGTACACAGATAACTGAAGTAGTTATCTCCTTTAAAAAAAAACGTGGATTGTCCATAGTTGCCATTTCACACATGTAGCGCACAACAGGAGTGTTCAGGAGGCAGGACATGAGACAAAATAGTCCACTGTGGTCATGCTGGTTCATAATTTGATCATAAACAACAAAGTCTCCTGCTGTTTGTCTGACAAATTTTGACCAACAGCATACCCCAAATCTCCTTTTTCTCTCCAGTTAGACATTTTCATTGGTGTCTTTCTGAAAATATGCCTTTTCCACATCCTTATGTTTGTATTTCTCCAGTTTTGCGCCACTCAAGTGATAGAAACGTCATCAACACTCGCTTCATTCATATATGGGCTTAATTGGACTTGAGAGGTGGCTGATTAAAGTCTATTTAATGTCCGGTCCAACTGATTCTGACATTTCCATTCTTACATACATCTGCTCCACTTAACGTCTAGACAAGTCCAGGGCTGGAGTGCATGTTGTAAAAACAACTTGAGCTTAGCTTGTTGATGCTTTTAGACTCAAGTCTGCGTTTTTAAAGTCCTTCAGAGCTCTTTAAAATGAATCCACAGCTGTTGTCTTAGCATCACGTCCTACAACTCCCCTATTCATATCCATCTGGTTCATGACTGAAATATTACACCCATATATGAACCCATGTCCAGATACAAATGATGATTGTAAATCCCTTTAATTTATCTTATGACTGTTGGGACAAGAAAACATAATATTTAGCCATGTATGATAGAATGACTGGAATTTTTCATTTGCAGACTGAAATTTATGAGTTGTACTTGAGCCTAAGCACACACATCATCTTTATGTGGATGTCAGGTTTTCTTAACAGTTAAAGGAGCTTTTAAGATATTTACATCCAGTGAATCAGACACTAGATCTCTCTTTTCACCATAGCCAGCAATAGAAACCAAAAATAAGTTAAAACAACTGCTTATAATAACCTGTCCTTGATGGGTTTGAAGCCTCAAATACGCTCCCATGCAGACATGTGGTGCACACGGACAGTTGTGGTCACTACAGAGGTGTAGTTGTTGCTGTTATACTACTGTCCATGGGAATCTGCTTGGAAAACTCTATTCCATATATACTCAGTAGGTTGTTGCTACAGATTACACAAATGCACACTACTGCCATGTATGTGCACTGTAGCCCTAGTAGCATAGTTGTCTGCTAGGGCTGATTGATATGCAAAAAAAAATCATATTGCAATTATTTAGACAGATATTGTGCAAGATTTTTTCATTTATTACAGTATATATTACTGTATATATAACTTCAGTAACTAATAAAGTGTAAGTTAGGCTTAACAGTTGCGATTATCATGCCGGATATTGCAATAAGAGCCATTATTATGGTGAGAATAGTCATTTTAGCATTTCTTTTCCACTAAAGCAAATCTATAATTATGATTGTGTGATTTTTGCTGTGGTCTGTACTAAGTGAACATGTTCCCTTACGCCTGGAGAATATAATTTGTAGGCCTGAGCATCTCTGTAGTACCACAAAGCTTCACTTGTAATGGTGTGTTGTGGGGGGGTTTAATTGCAGTTGCTGGAATTTGGATATTGCACTTGGCCTTATAGGGATTTTGCTAATATTTCCATAAATTGCTCAGCCTTATTGAACTTGTCAGACTCTTGAGTACTCACTAAATTTTCTTCACACAAACTCTTGTGTACTAAAACAGCAGCAGTAGTCCATATTCTTATCATCAACTCAATGAAAAATGTTTCCCAAGTCTTTTAAGCCTTTCGCTGATGCCACAGTTCTCTTTAGCTATGATTTTCAGTGTTTTGCCTGTCACTTAATGAGGTCAGTATTTGTCCTCATACCAACCAGATCCTTCAATCCCTCTTTTACATCTTACATGATGGATTGTTAACTGCAGCAACGTTGCCTCATTCCCAGATCTCAGCAGTTACTATCGAGCAATCGGCTTAAACTACCCGAATGAAACCCAAGTTTTAATAAACTGAAATATTCTAACATGCATTTTTGTTTAGCACACCGACTGCTGTATCCATCTTTTATATTGTACACTGTGTGCTCACTTTACCTCCGCTGCTCCGATCAAACTTTTAAAAGCAACAGGGACGATTTTTTTTCCAGGTCACAGAGCCATTTCGATCTAATTATGGAAGTCATAAAAAATAAAAAAAAGTCGTAGCATTTTTCATCAGGGCCACTGTGGGAACCCTGAAATCTGTGTGTGTCTGCGTGAGTTTGTGTGAGTGTGTGTTTCTTGGTGTTCACTGCATCTATCCCCTTGTCCTCCTAATGTGACAGCTCCAGCTGGAGGAAGCCTTGCTTACCTTGCAGCTGAGTGTCCTAAACCGGCCGCCCAGTCTGACAGGCCTTGCTGCCCGTCTGACTCTCCTGGAACCATGCACACCATAGAGCATCATGTTTCTCTTTGTCCTCACATTTTTCTCCTCCATTCTCCTCTAATGCTTTATTCTCTGTTAATCTTCTCGCTAATTTATTCCCCAATTCTCTCTAATACGCCATTCTCCGCTGCTCTCTCCTCCCATTATCTCTCCTCTCACACATCTTCCCTCCTCTAATCTTTCCTCTCGTCTCTTGACCTCTTGTCCGACACACCTGCACTAAAGGACAGCCTAATCTCTTTTTCCTCTCTACCCTCTTTACTACTTTCCTGTGTGCTTTGTCCACTCCTGCTTTCCTTTCTTCCTGAACATGCTAAGTTTCCCCACAGGCATAACACGAGCTAATAACAAACAATGTCTTCGATCCAGTCTGTGCTTCGGGTTCATCAGAGGAGGCTTTGTTAATGCATATGAGCACTAAGAGTAGAGTTGATGTGAGCAGAGCAGGCAGTTAAACGACTTCCACATCTCATAGCATCACCATCAGAGCTGCACTGATATTGCTTGTCTGCATGTCTTGTCAGAAACCCACACTAACTCTTGAGTGTTGTTGTTTTTGTCTTACTAATTCTACTAAACCACACCAGCTTTAGTTTTTGCCCTTGTTTTGTGTTTGCATGTCGTGCCTGTGTGTTTGGATGATCACTCGCACATTTCTGTCACCTTGTCCGTTTGTCCATCCACGTGTTTGTTGACCATCCGTTGTGTGTTTCAGTTCCACCGCATGACGTAAAGCGCATGGCATGGAACAGCACGGGCAACAGCTCCTGCCCCGACTCTGAGCTCTCACAGTCCTCCATGCCTGCCGCTCCACTAGGGAGCAACACTGCTAAAAGCAACACTAAGCAGAGTAAGGACACATCTGCACTAACTGACTAATTCAGCTTTTCCCCCACCACCATCTCCTCACTGTAGCTGTTGCTCATAAAACCTTGCATCTCTGTATTCTCAGTATTGCAAAAAATATATATATATACCACTATAACAGGTCAGGAGTTTTAGCACTTCATCCTGGTTTATAGGTTTAACTCTCTGAACACCAAGCAGTTTGTGGGGCGTTTATTTGTTCCTGTCACATTTTTGCTCCCTGTAGGCTCATTTTATTACTACAATATAAAGTCCTGCACCTCTCAGAGCACAACTATGGCTAGAAGTAGAGAAAACTCAAAAATGTCTTTGGTGCAGTATGACACCGATATAATGCCATGAGTCATTAAAGAGAAAAAAAACAAAGTTACATTTCTTTGATTACTTATTTTACTAAATAAAACTTAAATCAATATGTGCAACATTTTTCAAAGTTACCAATACTGGAATAATGGTGACTCTACATACTATAGATGTTTTACTACTCATATTTAACATATTTCCATACTTGTCCTCCTATCTGCTCTACACAGCCTGCAGTTGAGCCCAGTTCAGCCCCAAAAGTCCTGAAGAGTCCCGAATACCGTCTCAGTTGCAAAATATTTAGTTTTTCACAGATTTTGGTTAAAGAATATAGTTTATATTTGGCAATTTCTTTTAGATTACACACGTAGGATAAAGTGATTTAGACAAAATTGCAATTTTTAGTTTGGATTTGGATAATTATTCCAAATAAGCAGCACATCATAGATGAGTAGTTAAAGGACTGTCAGAGAATTTAAATTATGACTATTTTTCTGTTTTTAATCAGAATCAGAAATATTTTATTGATCTCCAAGGGGAAATTGCTTTTACAGTTTCTGGCTCTGGTAAATGTTGTTATTGTGGCAATTAATTAACCCTTTAAATCCCACCATAGAACAAGTTCGTCAGAGCATATCTTTACATTTTTACATGCTGTCGTGCCATTTTCTTTGGAGCATTTGAACTTGCTATGCATCAATACAACCCTTACATCCCAAATTTTAATAATATGTAATAATAAGTCCATATTAACTAAATAAATTGCTACAAAACGCAATAAACCACCAGAAAAATGAATATCTTTATCACACATATTTTCCTAAATACAGAAATGTCGTAGCTGTATCCCTCAAAAATTGTAATGTAAAAAGGTTGCACAAAATCTTTTCAAATCACTTTATTTGGAGTGTGTTCATAACTTAATTTTTGAAATACACAATTTTTTATAAACAGAAACAAAAAAGGAAATAAAATGTACGTTGTGAACAGTTTGAAAAAAGACGGTATGTATATCAAAATAAACTATTTACCGTGTAACTACAAGTTTCTGGAAGGAAACAGTGCACATGACACATTGTAAGTAGAATATGTAAGTTTAACTTCCGGTTTCATATGCAAAAAGAATCATTGCTCTATCTTATTTGGTTGCAATTCTACAGGCATTTAAAAACGGATATGCAAATGGAAGCGCCGTCGGATTTAATGGGTTATTAATTTACCTTTCAAACCCACTGGTGGGTTTTGGTGTTCAGAGGGTTAAACCATCTTGAAATGAGTCGGACCACATATTTCACACAGTTGCTTTAATGCATGTTCTGGTCTTAAAGCAGAACATTTACATTAGTTTTGCGTTCTTATATAATCAGTCGGCAAAATGGCTCATGGAAGGATAACACTGGTGTTATTGTATGTTTTTCTCACTGTGAACAAATCCCATGAAAATACCAGAACCAACAATGTGCTTATCTGTGTCTCTGTACTCTCGCTGCCAAACTCATTTGTTTCTAGTGAAGAAAATCTGGCAAAACCCTTTACTGCGGGTAAAAATTATACAGTTTATTATTTTAAAAATGCAGTAATTTTTTTGGCATTATTAGAATAAGTGAGGAGCTTGTCGGGGTCTATTTTTAGACGTGGATTATTCCACTTTTGCCACTCTGTTGTGTTTTTACGGCGGCAGGACGGCGTGTGTGGGACTGAGTCAAAATAAACTACAAACACGTCATCTGGCGCAAAAGTGTGATTCATTGGTGTGTTTTTAATAGTTCAGTCTGTGGCACAGATGAAGTGCATCAGGTTAATACTTTTATTGTTGGTTTTGGTCCCTTTTTATGAAATTTGTTGAGGAGAAAAAAACACAAAATATCAACAGCCTTATCCTTGAAGATGGCATTTTGTGAAAGGGAAAGTTGTGTAGTGTTTTTCATTTGGTTACTTTAAAGCTGCATGTGTGCAAATGCTTCAAGCGCTTGTCAGGCATCAGTATACTAATCTCTAATATTGATTAAGCAGTAAATTTAAAGGTAATTTTTTAGGACTTAAGTGTGTCGGTGGGAGACAGTTGATATTTTTTCTATTGACGTGATTTAAAATGCTTTTAGTTTTATTAATTTATGAGTAAACCAGGTCAGAGCAGACATAAATATTACATGCCGTTTAAGTTAATTAATGGGGCTTTTAGAAAATGAGCGTTGTCAGATGCGAGTTCATGATTCAGAATTCATTTTCATCATTTTCTGGAGCTCTCGGTCATATCTCATGGTCTTTCTCACTAGTGACAGAGAGGCGTCTGTTCTCATTATGTATGAATCTGCCGTCGCACAATAACAGTTGCAGGAGAAAATCTAGCAAGTGGGCCTGGTGTTAAGATTTTGTTTGTCAAACTAAGCCGGTGGTATTTACAAGCAGAGCTGTTGCTTCTGTTTCGGTGGCAGCGTGTCGCTCGCTGCAGAGAGTAGCGTTCAGTCAGCTGGTGCGTCGCACAGAAGGCGAGAAGCTGAGCGACAGACAGCGATGAGGTCGAGCCGCAGTGACGAAGCAGCTTTGGGACGTAGTGGCAAGGTTAAAGAGGAGCTGTTGAGCTGCAGCCACAGAGGAGCGAGCGTGTGAAGGAAGGCAGGAGCTGAAGTGATGAGAGAAAATGTCATCAAGCTAAACTACTACACAGTTAATTGTTGTCTCACCTTCCAACTGGCTTCTCACCAGCCGCCATCTGTTTCCCTCTTTCTCTCTCTCGTTGTTTCTGCAGCTCGTAAACAGGAGATCATCAAGATAACGGAGCAGCTGATTGAAGCGATCAACAATGGAGATTTCGATGCCTACACGTGAGTAAAGCTGCGTGTGTGTAATGTAAAGCAGCAGATGCTTTCTGTCAGAAGTGAAACAGGATTCAGTAGAGTTGTCTTGTTCTTTTTCTCCTTTTCTTTTTTGATGCTGTTCCTCAGAAGGATCTGTGATCCTGGACTCACCTCTTTTGAACCTGAGGCTCTGGGCAACCTGGTGGAGGGGATGGACTTCCACAAGTTCTACTTTGAAAACCGTGAGTCTCTTCCTGTACATACATGATGAACTGTTTTATTTAAATCTGCTTTGAATACCAGCTAGATGAGGAGCACCACAAAGTGCAGTCAGTCCTTTGGGGAAGGCTAAATAATATTTGTCATTGTGGATTTACTTCTGGCTGCAACTAATAATTATTTTCTTTACCCATTTTGCCAAATACTTGATCCATGTGGTCCAAAAATTTGAGAAAGAATTAAGGTTCCACTTCAAAATGCTAGTTCTGTCTTCTGATAGCTTTCATATTTAGTTTACAATCAATATAAAGCCACTTATCTTGACATTTCATGGGCTGTAAGCATCAATTGTTTGGGCATGTTTCCTTGTAAAAATGAAAACTGCAATTGTATTATTGATTAATGGCCTAAATGTTTCAGTTTAATTGTATGTATTTGAAATTTTATTTAGTAAAGCTGTTGTTTTTTTTTTTTACTTTATCCACTGTTTTTCCTCGGGCTGAAGTCAACCAAACAACATATTTGTCAACTAAAATCTTAAATACTCTTCTTCTAAAGATGTCTACACATCATCTCTAAAATAACTAGCACTGAGTAAATGCTACCTGCTAACCTTATTAGCCCAACAATAAATGAGCTGTTATTTGCAGCTTATGAAATCCTTTTGAACTTCTTATTTTATACTGAAATGATAACAGATTTGGGCTCGACCAGTGTGGCCGTGCCTATATTCATATGAGATCCTAAAATAGCACTGTGTCAATTTATGATCCAGCACATGAACTAGATCTAGCAGTCTCATTAGGTTGGGTGAGTTCAAAGATGTGAAAACGCAGATAGTCTGTTCCTACAACAATAATGTATTAATCCTAGAAGGCTGCAGACGTAGTGCTATTCTCTTTATGAAACTAACAGTCTGACTATTAAGAATTTGGTCTAATAAGAGCATACTGACCAACCAATCGACCAGTCAAACTGAAGACTTCAGCCCCTGGTTTTTCCTCAACACATCGTCCAACAGTTTCCATTTTGGTACTTTGCTTTATGAGGATGGTGCAGCATTTCTTGCTTCATTTTTCTGCCCAGTGCCTCAAGTTTTCAAAATGACACACAAAGATGTCAGTTTAGCTTCAGCAACCATTAGCTGAGACTGGTATCTGTGAAACCCTCCAAAATGTTTTAGTATCTCTGGTATTCAAAAATGACTGAACACATTTATTTCCCACCTTTCCAGTGCTGAGCAAGAACAGCAAGCCCGTGCACACCACCTTGCTCAACCCACATGTGCACCTGATCGGCGAGGACGCTGCCTGCATCGCCTACATCCGGCTCACACAGTTTGTGGACTCCACGGGCCGCCCTCGTTCCAGCCAATCGGAGGAGACCAGGGTGTGGCATCGTCGCGATGGCAAGTGGCTCAATGTCCACTTCCACTGCTCAGGAGCGCCTGCTGCACCACTACAGTGATCAGGTACCTGTACATAAACTAATACACTCAGTGAGACACAAATCTACAACTAGGACAGAGGTGTCAAACTCCGGACCTCGAGGGCCACAATCCAGCATGTTTTAGATGTTTCCCTCCTCCAACACACCTGATTCACATGATCAGGATCGTTATCAGGCTTCTACAGAGCTTGATGATGAGCTGATCATTTGAATCAGGTGTGTTGGAAGACATGTTGGGAGACATCTAAAACATGCAGGATAGTGGCTCTCTAGGACCAGGGTTGCCTACCCCTGATCTAAAACATGCTGGACTGTGGCCCTCGAGGACCGCAGTTTGACACCCCTGAACTAGGACATCAGACATAGTATTAGAAAATTACTGAATTAGCTTCCCTGAAGTGGCGAATCAGACGCTAATCTGACTCAGGATACATGTTGCCTGCACCAAATTTCACTGAGATTGTCTCCGTTTATTACAAATACAGCTGATCAGAATAATTTTAGACATGGTGGGTTTAAGTTAATGCAGATAGAGTTATTAGTTGGGTAACTTATTTTCTTCTAGCTTCACTGACCTCTAACTATTTACAGAGCATGTGCTATTTCACAGTGAGGATCACAGTTGGCTGTTATCTGTAATTTGTGACCACATATGTTTGTGTCAGGTTAAAATTTACCATCAGAAAAACACTTTAAGACAGCAATTCATAATTTCAGTTTGTCTTCAAGAAATTGAATTCAATTAGATTATGTTTTGGTATGTGTACATGCTGTGGTGCTGTCATTGGAAATCTTAGTGGTGAAACAGAAGCAGAAAGCACTGATAACCTTGATTTAAATATTAGCCCAGTGTTAGAACCTGCACTAAAAGACCTGTCGATCAGTTTTCCAGTTGTGCTTTGATTTTGGGTGATGTTGTAGCAGCTTCACAGCTTGTGAATATTCTAGTTTGTTCGAAGTTGGGTCTCGTTTTCAGTAAGATAACGTCATATTCACCAAGTTCATTGCTGAGATCTGGGAACAAAGTCACATCAAAATCCCACTGGGCAGAAAATATGAGCATTCAGACGATCAGATGGGTAATAAATCCTTAATTTCACAGAAACACTGTGCCTGTGCATGAGGCCTGCACCATATTGGAAAATACTGACATTTTTATTTGTTTTTCTGCAATATCTGTTACGATATGAAAAAAATATGGTAATTTTCACCAGATGACTTGATTAACTCCATTTAGGCATTCAGATCAGTTATTTTAATGTTTTTTAAATGGTCAAACAAATTACTTGTGTTATCTCGCGTGGTGACAACAGTTGCAAGACCCTGCCAACAGAGAACTTGTTTGTGGTCAGCATCATCCTTTGCAACCAAATCTTCCTTTTCAATGTGTTCTCAGTCATTTTGCTGTGCACAAGTGGAGCCTGCGTGTCAGCAAACGCTGCATCTGGCAAATAAAGTTTAAAAATAAATCTGTGAATTCAAAAACCCCTAATTCAGAGTAAAATATGTTATAGTAGAAAGATGTATATTACACTTCTGCATATGCACTCATCACACTGTTACTGCTTAAACAATATATTGTGCAGCCTGAATGTGTGGGTTAAAGAAAGTCTGCAGACTATGATAGATGTGTAAAACACACCGTTTGGGGTAATAATTTAACTGTTCGTTAGTTCCGCTAACCTGGAGGGATCCTGGAGGCCTCAGAGTTTAATAAGCGAGGTACATGGTCACATCCAGCATCCCTCCTTCTATCCCGTCGTTGCCTGTTAGCATTCTGCTGGATGCTACCCCTGATCATCTGACTGCTCATGTTTCTTGCCTTGTTTGACTACTCTGATCGCACATCTGAGCTCTTGGGTGTATGCAACCATAGACATATATACGTAGACATTGCATTGACTGCTGCCGCCGATTAGAGCGACGTGCCTACATGGCGGCCATCTTGGTACAGTGCCACTCGCTCCTACAGTGCATTACGTCTATAGAGGAATGACATGTTTGCACTATAAAAGTGATCATAAATCGATCAGTTGTCAACATATATTCAAACGTCAGACATGGAGGACAGACAGGCAGACCTAAATAGAACAAAAGGACATCCAAGCATCCTGTCAGAGCTATGTGTGTGACGTTTTTAACAAATCAAACCGTTTGGAAATCGGTCGAAAATTCTGTGAATGATTCTACTTTAAGATTGTGGAGTACCTCTTACCTCCATAGATGTCCATGCACTCCCTCCTCTGTTAGCCCTGTACCAAGATGGCGGCGCTTTAGGCACGTCCCTCCACAGTCAATGCTACGTCTACGTATATATGTCTATGTGTGCAACAGCCCAAAGTACCAAAATAAGGTCAAACAATTACCTTGAATTATTCTTCAAACTGTGCTTGCTTAGTTTCAGATCACTTCAGGAATCGTAACACTAATGTGCTGCTCCTGCTCTCCCCCCTCAGTGGTCCTGAGCCTCCAGTCTACTGGAGTGTGTGTTTTGGGGGGCAGTTTTTTTCAGCGAGCGTGTTTAAGAGGTCCGTCCTCTGCGTGGATTGGCTAGTGCCAGGAGCCCGGCCGGGCGAGATCGCATCCCTCTCCACGATACCAACCAATCCTGTCCCTCCTTTGACCTGCTGGGGGCCGGCTGAACACAAGACTCCGCCCCCATGGGATGATGCATGCATCTGGCGCCTGATTGGAGGGCGCGTCTTTGCCCTCTATCCCTCCCTCTGGCAGCCATCTTTTTTCTGCCCGCGCGAGATGAGACGTCCTGGGGGAGGAGAGGATTTACAGTTGAACTTGTGACAGTTTATGAGTATGAGTTATGAATATACTGTGTAAATTATGACTAGATGTACCAGAAACCACCAAAACCCAACCAAGCATTTATATTCACTATCTAATAAGGGAGGAACAAGAGAGGAGTGTGAAGTTTAGCAGCTGAGATTTTGGACACATTTAGGGATTACTGGGTAGAAAGTGTTGCGCTCGCTACCCGGACGTTGTTAAAGATGTAGGGAGATTTTCCCCCAACTGAATTAAAGAGGGAAAAATAATCAAGTTGGCTCAGTCCGAGACTTGACGAGAGAAACTTGATATCAAAAACATGAAGCACCAAAGTGTAGAACTTTAGGCTTTTTACGTGTTTATGTGTTTTCGTTTGTGTGCTCGTTTTTTCCGACACAACGGAAATCGTGTTGTTGTGGGTTCGGGGAGGGGAGGGAGGGAGGG
>OMNN01025127.1:11612-27376 GCA_900302755.1 Chromis chromis
GTTCCTTTTTTGCGTTCCTGTGAATAACCGGAGCCTTTTTTTTTTTTTTTTGTTTGTGTTTTTTATTTTATTATAATTTTTTTGTCGTCGTCGTCGTTCTGACTGATTCTGTATTGGAGGCTCCTTTTTAAAGCAGCTGAGTTTTTAAAAAGAGGGATTTTATTGTGCAAATTTCAAGCTAAACCCGTGCGTGTTAACACGTTTCTGTTGTCTATATGCAGTGGAGGGAGAGAGTGGGCTGGGAAAAAAAAAATTAAAAATGGCGTCTGAGTTTTGCATGTTTTTGCCCGCCACCTCTCCCTCATTAATCCCTTCCCGCCCTCTCTTCTCTTAAAACCATTTTCTCTTTTAACCTTCCCTCCCACTATGTTTCTCTGATTTCTGCAAGGGCCTGGTTTGTTTATAATCACTGTGTAAATACAGTGTATGTATAGATATATGTAGAAAAGTGTAATATATGTACATGTATCTAAGAGACACTCATCCTGTGCATTTGGGCATGGGAACCACCCCATGACCTCTGTGACCCCCCCCCCTCTAGTTTAGGAGCAACATTTTCCTCAGTAGTTCGACTTCTCCACCTTAAAATACTTCCGGTAGCTTTTGATTATTCATGGAAAACATGAATTTGCACGCTCGTGTAGGCTGCCAGCTCTAGTCCCATGGCCGTACGACTGTTTGTGGAGATGGGGAGCAAAAAGAAACAACAGGTTGACGGTAGTTTGACCCCCCAACAGTTTTTTAGACCTTCATGATAGTGTCCTTAACTCCTGATCCCACGATGCTGTGAGCCGTCTTTTTTCATATCATATGCACCCGACGCACGCCCGCTGGTGTGTTTTAGGCTTTGTAACATATCTGCACCGCTGCCGTGTGACCTCAAACGCCACCCCCTTTTTCGCTGTGCTGCTTATAATTGTCTACCATCCATCCGCGACAGTCGTATCTTTAAAAGAAGAAGAAAAAAAAAAAACCCTCCTCCTCTGATATCTCCGCCCCCCTCAAGTCCCCCTGCTCTCGAGATGTTTATTTGTAACCTCTCTCTCTGTTGTTTCTCTGTTTACCCGTGTTACTGGTTTTTTGAGTTTTTTCGTTGTTGTTGCTGTTTTGTCGTTTGGTAATTTTTGCCGATCTGCCAAGCTGGAGTTCTGCACTCTCCCTCGCACACACACACAGGAAAAAAAATGATTTAAAAAATGAAAAAGGGAAAAGAGGGAGGAGGTTAAGACAACACAGAAATTAAAGATATTGATCAGGACTAAATTATTTATTAATGTAATCTACCCTTGGTGGTTTTAAAAATCGTGCCTGCTCAGTTGAGAGGAGTTTTGAAAGCCAGAGAGAGAGTTGGTGTGGGTGTGCAGGTTTCAGCGACCTACACTGTTGTGAACCAGAGCGGGAGACCTAGTTATATGCATGTTTCAGTTACGCATTTCTACCATGTACCTACCTGAATAAGGATGGAGCTAGTGTTAATATATGATATTTGCATCTTTTGACATATGAATTTTCCTCCATCCAGAATGTTGAATAGGTGACATGAAAAATATTTAAAAAATGCAAAATTAAAAAAAAAAAATACAGAAAAAAAAAGGAATTCAGGAGCCGTAGCTTGGTATGAGGCCCTCAATGTTAGCGTTTTCCCTGCGTTGTAATGATATACTATTGGGCTGCGCTTTCTCCCCCAGCCTTCACATGGATGCTGGAGTTTTTTTGCATGATCATGATGTACAATGAAATACAACCATGAATTGACGACTATCAAGTGTTTGTCTGAGTGTTAGTTGGTCTTCATCATAGCTTTGTTATTCTTCGAACTTGGATCTTGAAAGTATTTAATAAAAATACTATTTCAGCACTGGTTTGTCCGTCTCGAGTCGGTTATTTCTTGAAGAGAAGAGACCTTGTTAACGTGTCCATATGGTGTTTTGTACATAATAACTTTATTTGTGTAGCACCTTATAAAAACTTCTACAAAGTGCTTTACAATAAAACAAATGTCAGATTAGATGAGTAATAAAAACAAATACGATCGCAAACGTGCGACGCAAGGTAAAATAGTCAAGAAAACAGCCACTGCACCAAAGTGCCTTCAAGTAAACTTGCGAAATTAACCTAACAAGACTAAACATTGCAGTTAACACCCTGTAGTGTTATTTAAGACGTGATTATACCTGAGTAATCTACATATAAGGGATTAAACTCTGCAAAAATACTACTTTGCTTGACTTTTAATGCATACAGAGTAAATAATTATGGAGATTAACCTCACTAATATATTATAGCTAGACAGATGCACTAAATATATGGTAGAAGACTTACGACAAGCCTGAAATAAGCAGTCAATACCATGACTTGACTGCATCAAGAAAAACACAGATTCAGACTTTCAGGGTTTCATATGTAACAAACCTCAGGAACCAATCCTGTCCGCTCATAGATTAGGACTTTCTTTATCATAATCATCCTTCAGAATCGGCTTCCGGTTCAAACATATGGCTGAATTACTACCTAATGGATGTTTTACAGTGTTTGAGCAGAATCTTTGGTGAGCTGGTGTGCCTGAGCTGCAGCCAATGGTGGAGTTGTGGGTGGAAAACGAGGCTGCATGTTTTAAAGATTCATAATTGTAGAGTTGCACCTCGTGAGTGAATCTTTTTAGTGGCTACACCTCCATGTAGCACATGTACAGCAAAGGATTGTGGGTAAACAAGGGGCTAGCTTGGGTTTTTAGATCCAACACAGCATATGTGAGTAAACTACATCGAACTCTGTAAGGGCTAAAGTAAAAACTAAATGTCAATGGGGTGTTTAAGACTCCGAAGTTGAAAACCTGTTTGATTCAAATCAGTCATTTCCTATATAGCAGGAGTTTAATTTAAAAAAAATAAGCTCAATTTATGACCCATTTTTGAGTAAAAGTGCAGCAAACACCTCGCATAAAACATAAATAGAAGAATGATCTTTTAACAGTTGCTTCATGGATCTCTGACTCTTTTAAGGCTAGAAGAGATTATTTAATGGAATAAAACTTTTAAATGTGTCATTTTGATACACAGAGATGAGTTTCAAGGGGTTTAATCAGAGACCGAAGAGGGCCTTTAAAGTTTGTCTCCACCTCCTCTGTTCTGATTTAGTTTTTGTCGCCAAGCCAAAACTTTTTTGTCCCGTCTCCAATGAACGTGTTATTGGAAAGGCATCTATTGCCTGGAAACGCACTCTATTAGTCCCCACATGAGACGACCTGTGTTTACCCCGGGTGCTTTCTAACACCATGGTTCCTGGACTGATGGAGTGTCTTACTTTCTAGTCTAAAATGACAACAAAACAGGCTTTTCTCTAGTTTTTTTTAACTTTTCCAGTGTGGCTCTTGAGAGTGTCTCATCAGCAGAATCTCCTCCTGAAACATCCAAATTTGGAGCTAATAGAGAGACACACTTTGCGGATTATGTAACACTGCATCATTGATTAGTCATGCTGAATATCTCCCTCGTGTAGTCCAATTTTAGGCACGAAACTGGTTCGTCTCAGGTGACATTTCACAGGGAGACACTTAAGGACGAACGGTTGTTGATGCGAGCGAGAGTTAAATAAACCAGCTTCTAGATCGTGTTCCTGTGGTCGCCTCTGAACACCAACAGCTGGCATAATAGTCGCCCTCCATGCTCGTCTGTCGTCACGTACCAAAGTCAGATTAAGGCCTGAATAACGCTGCATAGCCCGCAGGCCATTAGCATACATGCAGGATAAAACAATCAGGGGTGTCCGTTCGGCAGCTCGTCCATCGTCCCATCCCTCCACCTCGAAGCCTTCCAGAGCTCTTATTTTAGCTGCAGCGAGCCGATGAAGTGTTGAGTAATGCTCCAGCCTTATTTAAAAAGGTTTTCTGCTGTTATTTATGATGGTCCCGGTTATTTTAAGGGTTTGGTTTGTGTGTGTGTGTATGTGTGTGTCTGCAATGTAGGACAGCTCCCCCTGGTTCCTCTGCTTTCTGTGTGATTAATGAGGAGAGCTCAGCAGTTGGTTAACTTCGACACTCGCACTTACTTTATCAAAGACACCGAGAGGGAGAAACTCTGGAGGGAATGTGTCTTGTTAGCTCCCCCTGACCTCCGACTCTTTCGGTGTCAGTGAAATTAGGAGAAAAGCTGACCCAGAACGAGACTCCTGAATCTAAATTACTTTTGACTTTGCCGAGGTCTTAAAGGACGTTCGGCTGTCGTTCGTCTTCGCGGCTCGTGCCAGTGTTTCCAGTCATGCAAAGCTCAGCGTGACCCTCGGAATTCATTTTCACCAACAAAACTTTGGCCTTTTTCTTTCTGCAGCAAAATGTCCAAGAACAGATGCAGCAAAGTGGACAGATTCTCTTTGTAGCATCTGTTCTTGGACATAAAGCTCGTCCAAGAAGCCTGAGAGATTCCTGTTTTAGAAAACGGCCTAGTTTTCAGGACCAGTTTCCCTATTCAGGGCTGCTCCCAGCTTTTTGGGGGCCTCATGCAGAGTCTGAACTCCAAATCTGCATCATATACATATAAATGAGACCAAATGCTACTTTCAACTCTGGCATTTTCTTCTCCTGTCTCTGGGCTCATTTTTCAGTGCAGTATTAAGTCTTGCACCTTTTTAGAAATGGCACAATCATGGCTAGAAGTAGAGAGAACTCATAAATGTCTTTTGTCCAGCATAACCAAGGCCATAAATTCTAAAAATAGAAAAAACGAAAGTTGAATTTCTTAAAAAAAACAACAACCTGGAATCAACTTGTACAAGTGCCCACAGGTGTTACAGATTCTGGTAACAAAAGCATGTTCTGTGCTTTCAATGCTATAGATGTTTTACTATTTACATTTTTCATTTGTTTCCATGTTCGTCTCCTCTCTGCTCAGTGTGAACACTGCCTGCAGTTCAGCTGAATAGTCACCACATTTTTGTCACTAATGGCGCAGAATGTTTTGATTCATAAAAATATGATTCGTGCAAATAGTTTATTAAGTATAATGAATACAGTGATTTTGATGAAATATCTTGATTTTAAGCTTAGATTTGGTTAGTTTTCCTGGTTGAACTGCTCTTCGCAGATGAGTAGTTTGAAGGCCGTTGGAAAACTAAAAAAATTCACCAATTTTTTTTATTCTTTGTACAACTTCTTGGCCTGATAAATGCTGTCATTTGCACGATATTTTAATACATATTTGATTACAATAATTCAGCATTTTTGTTGTGCAAACTGTCTTGCATTTGACCAACAAATCTATGTAAAACTAGAGAACCAATACTTTTTCATGGTAAATGTCACTAATTGTGTCAGATTTGAAAAATATATCACACTTTTAAACTTGAAATTAACAATTTCATCTATTAAAAATCCGTCCATTTTTTCAGTTTCTGACTCTAGATTGTTTCATTTTATGAACCAATAAAATACCGTATGTGGTTCACAGTTCTAAGCAACACAATGAACCTGTTTCTCTCCCAGCACTGAGCTCTGTCTGAATATCAGGGCGATAACACCTTTGAACACAACAACACACCTGATGCTGTGAAAAGGGACGAGGGAGGCAGGAACAGAGCTGAAAAGCTCTCTAATGGATGTTGAGGACACATTTCATGGAGGGTTTGGATAAAAGAATCGTTGGTCCACACTGAGTCAGCCGGACGCTGCTGTGAACCCGCAGTCCACACAGAAATACTCATGTTCGGAGGGCAGAGCGATGATTGTTACACACTGTGACAGTCCTGAAGACCCTAATTACCAAAAGTGTCGACTGTGTATGAGGAGAAAATAAATACGCTGATGCTGTGACGGGTTCATGCAAACATGAATTAAAACTAAAAACAGTTTGTGGCTGCTGCTGCATTTAGTAAGTATACTGTATAAAAATATTAAATTAAAAATGTGGAAAAGCGGTTATATTCCAGCAACTGGGGCACCAAGAAGTACTGTAAAATAATTCTAAATAATCATTTCATAAAAATATTGTAATTTTTCTTAATTAAAATACATTTTTTAGCCTTAATTTGACATATTATTGGGTTATTTTTTGGCATTTTAATGTTTACAAAAGTATATTTACATGCATAAAACTATTAAATTACTTAAATAATGATAATATGTATATAATGATGAATTATATAAACTGCATTTTCACAGATTACTGATGCTCATAGATATTATACACTGATGAAAACACAATAATTAAACATTTTTGTTGTGCAAACTATCTTACATTTAACCAACAAATCTATGTAAAATTACAGAACCAATACTTTTTTGTGGTAAATGTCGCTAATTTTATAAAATTTTAGAAATATACTACACTTTTAAACTTGAATTTAACAATTTCATCTATTAAAGAGGAAATATTTAGGAAATCACAATCAATTTGCAACTTTATGTCTAAAAAATGTTGTTTGTTTGTTTTTTATTGTTATTTACAGTTACATGCTATTATTATTATTCTACTTTAGACATTTAAAAGCAGTCTAATACTGGTATTTTTGTGTATTTTAAAAATAAGGAAAAATCTGTTAAATAAAATTAAACAAAATGTCATAAAATTACAGATTTTTTTAACAGTGTACTTGAACTTGAGACTCCCAACCCGATAATAACTAATAATGAATCTTCTTGCAGCAGCAACACATGAGGAGCTGCAGATCTGTATTTATCATGCTTGCCATAGTCCACATTTTGTCTTAGGGGTAATGTCACAGTGAACATTTTGACATTTCACCTTAAGGAAAGCACAGGTAGAATTAATGATGGCTTAGTTTTATAAAGTGTCCCAGTAAACCAAAACAGTGAACACAAGCAGGACTTCCCCTTAGTGGAATGCAGATGCCATTAATCCTGCCTTTGCTTCCCCTGCTCTGACAGTTTAGAATGTCTGCGGTGAGAAAGGTCGATTTTGTAGCGTGAAAAAGATGAACGGTGTAGAAAAGTATGGAAAGAATAAACCTGGAAAACCTGAGTGTGTCAGTCTCAATGGTGCTGAAATTTAGCAGATTATTTACTTAGCTTGTTCCACTCCGTTAAATGTTTATGTAAGGCAGCACAACACCTGAGAAAAAATACCAAAGAAAGAAAGGTCTGCACTTTTTCTGTGTGATGAGAACTCATGGTGGCAACAAGTTACAGCTCTCCTCATTGAACTCCGTTTATAAAGGTTAGAGGTCAGTAAAACACAATAAAACACTTTTTGTAGTGGACTGTTTTTATTCCATAATGTGACAAATTGATGTTAAGGCAAATTTTGGTAAATGCTTCAACACCTCAAGTGTAATCATTGACAGACATCATCATCTCCCAAGTCTGGATGCTTCACAAGTGTTCGAATCATCACACCAGTGCCAGCAAACAGAGGCAGGTTTCCATCCACCTACAAATGAAATCATGTTTGTGACAAATCTTTGCTTATTAAATGGCAAACGAATACTGAAATTATAGGTATTAGTGGTGCTTGAAAGTAAAGCTGCAAAGAAAATCAGGTAACATTCATAAACTGTAGATAAAAGATGGTCATAACCCGTGTTGCCACAAGTGAAGCCAGTGGTAAAGTGACTTAAGCCTGCATTCTTTCAATTGGCCAGAAGGGGGCGACTAATCTGGTTGCAAAACAAGTCCGATCACATGGAGGTCTATGAGAAAATGGCCCAACTTCTTACTTGATTTGCTACCTCAGTAAACATTTTTCTAACAAGTTTATGGTTTTAATTCTTAATTTCAAATCTTCTTTAATACATCATGGTGTTTGTTTTATAAAATATGATCCAGTTTTGAGTAAAATGGATGATAAAGTAGGGTATGCTTTAGGGAATAGTTGTGCTCAAGGTTTCCACTCAAGGTTTCCAAACAGTAGTCCAAAAACTATGGGTGACGTCACAATGTCCTTCTTTTAAATACACTCTATGATAAGGCCACAATTTTTTGTTTTATTACAAAAAATGATTGTCAACAAATCCCGCACCCCCAAATCTGTTATTCCTTTGTGCCACGGAGCTCCATTGTTATCCAAAAACTATTAATAACACAACAATAAGACACATCACTGGAGTGGGCGACCGTGAACACGAGCACTGTCATTTATATTCTGTTAATCATATTTACCTCACCCTGAATGATGCTGTAAATTACTCACAGTGGTTTATTCATTTGTGGCTGACAATCATCCCAAACAAAATGTTCTCCTGTTTGCTGGAAAACCACAAAGGTCCTCAGTGTCAAGTATTTTTTCCAGAGAGGCAAACTGATGCACTGTTGGGATTTGTTGACAATACATACAGGTAGAACGACACCAATGTATCCTAATCCTCAACATTCACTGGGATTAAGACCAGTGGCGCGCTGTCATCAACACCACACTCTTCCCCTTCCCTTCCACTTGGACTTCAAAGTAAAACCTCCCGGAGGAGAAGCCCATGAACCTCTTGGGGTTGGAAGGCTTCTTTTGCCACTTGCTTTCCTTCGCCTCCTTCCCGTCATCGGACAAAGTGAGGGAACAATGTGCAGTGTCCGGATCCAGAGTTACATCAACAGCATGCTTACGAATCCACTTCAACCTCTGATCAGGGAACTTCTCCATTTCTGTGTTGAACTTGTCTTCAAAGTCAGAAAGTTCATGTCTTGTGGTCTCCTCAAGATTGGAGACAGATGACTTTGTAAAGACTTCCTGACGCTCTGCTCATCCTGGCTGCTCCGGATGCTGAACTCTTGCTGCTCATTCATGTCAGGAAGGTTGGATATAGACGGCGATCTCAGGAGGATTTGGAAATGGTCGTCGGAGTGAGAGAGCTGCTCCAGTTCTGTGCATCTCTCCTGCAGGGTGCTAATTTCCTGCTCGAGAGCTTTAATGAAACCCTCCGCTCTCCTCTCGATTGCCCTCTGCCTCTTCTTAATCACCCAAACGAGCTCTGATTGGCTCCTTTCAATCGATGCTATAAGAGCGCTGAACACCCGCCCAGTGTTCAATATGTCCTTCTGGGCGTCTCTCTTGCTGAGCTTCACCAGGTGTTTCACCTCCTGGACCTTCTGCAGCTTCTCCTGGATCATCTGTCGAACTCTGAGCTCCGTCTCCGCAGAACGTGTCTAGCAGAACATGGTGCTTTTTGCACATTGTCGTCCAGTTTGATGTCAATGTCAAGCAGAGTGTGTCTTTTCAGACATGCAACTCTGTGATGAGGCTCCAGGTGAAACAGGCAGAAAGACGTCAGGCACTCGAGGCAAAACTTCACAGACTTCATCTTCCTTAAAGTGCAGATATCACAGGCTGCATCTCCATTCTGTGCAGCCGATTCATCATCAGTGCTTCTTTCTTTAATCCGTTTACAACAGGGGTGTCCAAACTATGGCCCGAGGGCCAAATGCGGCCCGCCATCCATTTTTAATTGGCCCATACCAAAAAGATTAAAAATACAGGGGATTATGGCCCGCACATAATATTTGCGCTTAACTTTATTGTAGTTCTTAGTTATAACACTAGGTGGAGCATCTGTCTTGAACAAGGTAGCGTCTCTACAAAGCAAGCAATCAAAGAAAAGAAGCTGAGGGAGACGCAAGATCGCAAGTGAGTGCAGAAAATTTCAGACTCGATGGAAAAATTAATATTTCTTCATTGAAACCAATGGGAAGTGTGCCTGTTTGATATGCAATGAAACTGTTGTAGTGATGAAAGAGTACAATGTACGATGACATTATGAAACATCAGGCCTTCACGTCCTACATTGGCGTCAAGCGGGAAGAGAAGGTTAAGCAAATGATAGCTAGCTTGCTCAAAGGTAATTTACTTGCATTTGATTTATTTTACTAACATTTATGCATTAGAAGTGAGGAAGTAGACCTCACCTCTAGTAAGGAGCACAGTCCTTCGTATATTTTTCTGTATGTGGCCCTTAGGGGGAAAAGTTTGGACACCCCTGATATAAGATGTACCTGTATTTCACCCGACAGACTTAATCCACATCTGATTCCCATTTTAAAGTTATACAAGTCACACTGAGGACGTGACCTCTGCCTCCCGATCAGATCTGCAGGAGCATCTTTATTATAATCACTTAAATGGAATGTTTCACTTAAAGTTTAGAGGGTTTCGCTGTAACACACAGAGTTGTTCGGGCTTTGAACAGCGCCGTGTCACCTGGACAGGAGTGTTTCCTCACAGATTGAACCCCGGAGCAGAGCTGACTGGCTCTAATTGGTGTCAGCTACTGAGAAATAATGTCACAGTGGCAGGCAGCCTTTCTGCTGTGGTCTGACTGCTCTGAAGCTGTTGAGGTTTTACAAGCGGGGAAACAGCAAACTCCCGGTGGCTCTTTGAGAGGAAACAAGGCCGAGGTGACAGCGCCAGAACGTGTCCAGTTTAAAACTACAGCAGCAGTTTTGGTGAGGACAGCAGTGGCAGGCGTGGGAGCAGAAACTTAGCAGGTCCTGAGGGACTTTTTTGGTGGTTTTCTCTCTCTTTTTTTTTTGTACATGTGAGGAGGTTGTGGGGGGAAATCTCTCAGCGAGGGATAATTCACTGTGGTTCCAGGTCATCGCCTTCAGAGGTTGTGCAGCCGGTAATAATGTGATACTTTATCAGTCCCTGAGGGAAAATTGTCTTTCTCTTTATGTGGGTCTCTGAGGGGAAGTTAGAATGGAGGATCAGCTGCAGAGAAGTTTTTTTTTAGGTGAATACAAAATGGGGTCTGACCACTGGACCCAGATTGTGTCAAAATAGCAGGAATTTGGAACCAATATCACTGAATTCCACTATTTCCAGTAGCAACCACTATAAAGAATATATCAGTGGAATGAATGTATTTAAGCATCAACTCTTTTATTGAAGTCATAAAAAAAGACATCACTGTTATTTAAGAGGATATTCTGCCAAAAAAGTATAAAACTATGAACTTTTTTAGGCGGCATTAGCATTTTTACTGCAGTGCCCAGCTTTCTGAAATATGAAAAGAGAAGAAAAATAATAAAGCGCCTCAGTAAGAACTGTGGAACGCAGCTTTCAAGTGCTTAAGACAAACAATACCGTATAATGAAACTCACTCATGCAGTTTGCTTGTGGGGACTTTGATGAGAGTTTTTGTCAGAGCTTTAATCGACTTCATGTGTGTGTGCTGGTTTACTTTGTGCCTTTCTGTCCTGCTGCACATCCTTAAGTTTTAATTGCAAAAGGACCATTTGAAGAAAAAAAAAAACACAAACACACAGCTACATGTAGACAGGCTGGAAGGTAATGTTATTCTGTTTAACCACACACAGCTCACATTATTAAAAACTATTGCTACGTTAACTGAAACAAACCACGTTATCCTTAAATGTAAAGGTGTAGAGTTACACCAAAGCCATTTTAGGGTTGAAAGGAATCAACTTGAAGGACTTTGGTGGAGATGTCCTCAGCCCAGTCCTAAGATCAGGATAATGGTCAAACACAGCCAATTTTAATTGATTGGTACTGGCAGGAAGCTAGGTCTGATATTTTGTTTACATCCGTTGACACATGGTTAAATAAGACAAGCCACTGAAAAGGGCCGTTTCATAGGCCACTGGGATATAACAGCACTGTTCAAGTTCATCTCAACTTGATTTAATACATTTTGCCTGGCCAGAGGTCATTAAGCCTCCAAGAAGACTTTGACTATCTAAACTCCCACAATGCTCTTTGCTTGACATCATAGAACAGCCTGACTCCCTTGTGATCGCTGCGACTCTAACAGTGACATTAAAGGATGCAAATTTTAAACAATTTCCTTAACAGCTTCATTAACAATCAATAATCGCTTAATGGTTAGAGTAAATGAAATAAAGCAGCTGTTTTTCCACATGGTGATTAAAAAGGTTTTTAACCACTGACAACGAACCTAAAATACATTTTATGACTGTTAAGCTCTATGTTTTGCCTTAATAGTTCAAGTTTATTTCAACTTGATTTAATAAATTTTGGCTGGCCAGAGATCATTAAGCCTCCAAGAAGACTTTGCCATGGTGCCCATTTACTATCTAAATTCCCACAATGTTCTCTGCTTGCCAGTAGAACTGCCTGCCTCCTCTGGTCACTACAGTATTAAACAGTAACCAGGTACTAGTATGTAGGAAAATGGAAACCGCAGATACTAAATATTAAATTATTTGGATCGGGAGAAAAAACTCTTGATCATGCCATCCCTAGACTACCTCAGGAGGTCAAAATTTCCACTTTTAGTGGCTTTAAATCTGTCTGAAAATGACAAGAATTACTCTACCTGAAGTACAGGACAAGAAAAAATAAGGCAGAGATGTTTTCTTTACGAACTGAAAGGAAACTAAAGTGCAGGAGAAGTAGAGGCCATAAAGGAGAAGAATGAAGGCTGTTTGTTACCGAAGCCTGAGCATAATGGGCCTTACAGAGGCAGAGGAAGAGGCCAGAAGAGATTCACACACACACAAAAAAAACAAGGTGAACAACAAAGAACAGGAGAGAGAGGGAGGCAGAGGACAAAAAGAATTTGACGGTCAAACATGGACGACGAAAAAGCCTCGAGAATGAAAGATCTGCGAGCAAAAGAGGCGAGCAGAGAGCGGTGAGGAGGCGGCGATGGCTGGCGGTGACCATGGCGACATCGAGCATCACGGATGAGTCATCTCCTCCCAAATAATAAAAGTCCGGATGAGGTCGTCCCTCACCTGTCGCATGAAGAGGGGGAGGAATGAGAGGAGAGTCGGGAGAGAGAGGAGGAGCGTAAATGCTCCATCGAGAGCCGGGATTCGATGGCGGCCGTGATGATCCGGCTTTAATCCTCTCAGCTACGGGGCTATTTTTGTCGACACCCTGAGGACGGATCCTGGGGAGGCGACGACACCTTGGCCATGAAAAATCTCCCAGATGCAGACAGGGGAGAGGGTTTAAACATTTGAATTCACAGATATGGGCTCATGTACTCTTATTTCTGTATGTTTAGATTCAGTTTTGTTAATACTAACGCAAAATTAAGGCCTTAATTGTCCTGAAAATTAGCATAAAGTCCTTAAATCCATCTTTCAAAGGTCTCAAAACGGCTACAAACACAGTAGACGCAGTTCAGGTTTCTTTTCTTGTGCTTTAAAATTAGGAAGCCTGTTCACCATCTAAACTCAGACAAAACAGACATGATAAATCAGGCAGAGAGGAAACCGGTTCCAAGATCAGGATACGGGTCAACCACAGCAAATTTTAATTGTTCGGTACTGGCAGGAAGCTAGGCCTGATATTTTGTTTACATTCACTGTCACATGGTTAAATAAATAAAGCCGCTGGAATGGCTGTTTCATAGGCCACTGGTGCACTTTTCAAGTTTATCTCAACTTGATTCAATACATGTGGGCTGGCCGGAGGTCATTAAGCCTCCAAGACGACTTTGTCATGGTGCCCGTTTACTATCTAAACTCCCACAATGCTCTTTGTTTGCCAACATAGAACAGCCTGCCTCCCTTGTGATCGCTGCAACTTGGTTACATCCATTGTCACACCAAACACAAGCTGTTAAAACAACTATTTCATACACCACTAGGATATAAAAGCATCTATTTCAGCTTGGTTTAATACATGTGGGCGGGCTGGAGGTAATTAAGCCTCCGAGAAGACTTTGTCATGGTGCCCGTTTACTTTCTAAACTCCCACAATTCTCTCTGCTTGCTTTAAAATTAGGGAGAACAAGAACAGAGATGATTCAGCAAATACTGTCAAGTGAAAACTAAGGAAAAAACATCCTGTTGATTAGTTTGTTTTTTTGGCTTAGTGGGAGAATGTAGCTCACGATAACGATTGTTTTTTTTTAAGCTGTGGTGACGAATATTACAGCAAACGAAGACAACTATTTATAACTAAACAGAATTCAGGAAATATATTGTATATTTGTTATTTGGGACACTAACGTAAACTAAGTTCTGCAAATTATTTTGGCCGAATTTTGAGAATTTCATATGGTTTCAGATCTGGAAGGTTTTGCATTTTAGGGGTTAAAGGGGTTTTCAGGGTTCAGTATCTCCGAAAATAAAACTCCCACAGCCATTAAATTTGGTGGAAACACAGATAGAATAGTTTCCAGCAGATGTAAGTGGTTGAATGGCTCCAGCGAGGGCAAAATTTGTAATTATCGACCTTTGACAATGGGGAAAAATATGAGTGCAAAATATTCAAACAAGGTTGACTTGAGTTCTTGTAAGTGTATATACATGGATGTGGCCATATTTCCTACCAAAATACAGTCTTTGATGAGCATTTTACCAATTTTGAGGCCTTGAACATCAGAAGAATTTTATGTTTTTCATACAACATTTATTGCATCTGATACATGCTAGGTCAGTTTAGCTCTTCTTGCTTTCTTTTTTTTTTATCGCATGTAAAAATAGGATCATTCCTTTATCCTTATTTATTTTCGCTTAAAGTAAGGCCATTAACAAAAAAAGTATCTACCTTTTTTTATATAGTTTATTGTGAAAATTTGGTAATTAAAAATAACATAAAAATGTATTGATATTGCATATTATAGTAACATTTTTCAGCTATATTGCCCCAGGGCTAATTTATATAAATTTTTCAAAAGAAGACAGGTGCCCGAGCCCCGTCAGAACTCAAATACACCCGAGGATAATTAGACCCGATCCAAAGAGCACTGGACCAGAACAGACTCTAACTGAGAGAGAACACAAACAGCAGCAGCACGAAGCTCCATCAGTTAAACCAACCAATTAACAAGCAGCCACGGTGGGAAAAAGCAGCTTTATAATAACAAAGTCATAGAAATTACAGTTAGTTTGTGTGAATCAGACAACTTCATATATAAAAAATGAAAATCCTAATTCCAGCTCCTGCAATGACAATAAAAGTAGTAAAAAGAGATTTAATGGGGACAGAAGAAGTGACGTCACGTTATTGATCCTATTTTCTTGTGTTATTGATGCTAGAATCAATACGTAACATAAGTATCAGCATCTGCATCAGTAGTATTGATGTCAATAATACTGATCAATACTACAATTGAGGACATTTTTACACTTGTCTGCTGCAATTACATGTTTTTTTCTGCACCATTCTTTGTATATTCAATAAGTATGAACACATCTTAAAGTTTTGCACCATAATTATTGCACTTTTATTCCTGTAAGTACATTTTTGCACTTAGCATTCTTCTATATTCAATATTTGTTGTCTCAGTATGAATATAAACAATAATCTAACCTTTATTGATCCCCTTGGGGAAATTCTTCTTTCTTCTCTTTCTCTTTCTTCTTCTCTGCATTTGACCCATCCTATTCAAAGTTAACCTTAACTATACATACTAGGAGCAGTGGGCTGCCGCGGTGCAGCACCCGGGGAGCAGTCAGGGGTTAAGTGCCTTGCTCAAGGGCCCACAGTGGTGGTGACTGGGACAAGCGGTCACTCTCACTTTCCCACCTCAACCTCTTGCCAGTCCAGGGGCTCGAACCGGCGGCCCACCGGTTACAAGTTCGGTTCACAAACCACTAGGCCACCACTGCCCCAAATATAGCTGAGTGATTCGGATCCATGACACATGCAGCTTCTGTCAGCAGTGAGTCTGTTCTGGCTCCATAAGAGCCATTTATATATTTGGTGTTAAATTGGTTCTCACAGGCTTTTATTGATGTGATAGTTTTAGATTGTTCGTTTTATTTTGGTATCTCACCGGAAGTGATGCTGCCGACATTTCCTGTCTAACGAGAGAAAGTAACAGTTAAGCTTTTCCTGTACCTGCTACACTGTATCTTAAGCCAGCACAGTCTGTAAGTACTATATATA
>OMNN01025128.1:0-11791 GCA_900302755.1 Chromis chromis
GCTTTAAAGGAATAGTTTGAGATTTTGGGAACATCCTCATAAAATGATAAAACTGATTCTCTAATATTCTGTGATATACAGCTCTGGAAAAAATTAAGAGACCAAGACCAAGACCAAGACCAAGACCAAGATGCATGAAACCTGTGATTGAAAATCAGGGTTATTCCACCAAATATTGATTTCTGAACACTTCTTAAGTTAAAACATTAGTATTGTGTTGTTTAAAAATGAATATGAACTTGTTTTCTTTTGCATTATTTGAGGTCTGAAAGTGACCTTTAGTCATTTTCTGCAAATAAATGCTCTAAATGACCATATTTTTATTTGGAAATTGGGAGAAATGTTTTCAGTAGTTTATAGAATGAAACAAAAATGTTCATTTTACTCAAACACGTTCCTATAAATAGTAAAATCAGAGAAACTGATCATTTTGCAGTGGTCTCTTAATTTTTTTCCAGAGCTGTATATATCCAGGAGAGGGTTAGCCTAGATTAGCACAAACACTAGTGACAAGAAGAAACAGTCGGCCTGGCTCTGTCCAAAAAGACGATAATGAAATCCAGCACCTCTACAGCTCACTAATTAACACGTTATATGTTAGAGTCTTACAGTCTCCGCTGGTTGCCTGGCAACCTCACGCTGATGACAAGGCTCCAGAAGTGTGTCAGCCAAGAAATTCTTGGACCCCAGGCATCACTCTTCTAGATTTGCATATACACAGATCAGCCACAACATTGAAACAGACGACAGGTGAAGTTAATAACATCCATCGTCTTATCACAGTGCAATGTTCTGAAACTTTGGGTTCTGGAATTTATGTGGATGTTAATTGGACATGTACCACTCCAAGGCAACAGCATTTCCCAACAACGTCCCCTAGCAGGAGGATGCACCCCGTCAAACCCTATAAACTGCTCAGGATAGACTCGAGGAACACGACCAAGAGCTCCAGCCCAAATTCCCCACATACCAATTTGACTGAGCATCCACAGGAATGTGCCCAAACAAGCCCAAACCACAGTGGAAACCCTCCATAACCAACAGAACACAAAGGATCTGCTGCCAGCGTCCAGGTGCCAGACACCACAAGACATCCTCAGACCTCCCATGTCCATGTCTTGTTGGTTCAGGGCTTTTTTGGCAGGACATGGGACACCTATACAATATTAGGCAGGTGGCAGACAAGTTTCTTTTAATGCACACTCACAGTTAGCCATTTTTAAATCCACAAATCTGACAAGCAGGGTCTCCAGATACAGTAATTCATACAGTAGCTTCAATAATGTGAAGTGCTGTTACTGTTCCTGCCCATTGAGCCAGTTCTAAGTTATAATGAATATATTTAATCAAGCACAATGGGGCCAGCATTGATTTTATGACCATATGATTTTACCCTAAGAGACCGGGTGGTCTGCAGCACTCTTATAAGCTTATGACCTCTGTGAGATGTGAGACTCTAATACAACTAATAATATTTTCGTGTTATTCTCGCAAATACCATTATGCTCTGGTCAATGAAACGTGTTCTTTCAATAATTACTTTTATGTGGCTCTTCCAAATTATATAGTGGCTGTAATCATGATACATTAAAGTTTTAATTTCCTTTAATGCACATTTCTAATGGACTGACTCCTCTGCCAATTTAGCTGACGGCCATGTTGGGCGGACTGATGGAAAATTGATGTGGAAAAATCTTCCAGCACTAAGAGGCCTGATACTGAATTGGCTCAACTTTTTCCTCGATTCCTTCTTTTTATGAGGCAGTGCTGTATTTTCAGATCCACAAGATGCTACTTTCACACTGGACAAAAATGCCAATTTAGAGTCTGTAGTTATTATTCTAAAGATGAGGTCTCTCCTCCAGTCAGGTGGGGCTGGAAGTTTGACAGTGTAATGAAGTGAGTCCCTTTTAAATATTAGTGTTGCTGAGAGAGAGTCGTGTAGATGAGGCCGATTATCTAACTTTGTGAAGCTCATTTTAGTCTCTGCTTGGCACAGAGGATCAAGCCAGCAGCATTGGAAAGGTTTTAACCATGGCTCTAATCCCTGCCCTGCTGAGAGTCAGCAAAATTGGAAGAAGGAAGTGTGTGCGTGCGTGTGTGCATGTGTGCTGTGTGGTGTGTGTGTGTGTGTTACTGCAAGACTGTGAAAAGGGTGGTGCTACAGAGGGAAGGCTGTGAGAGAAAAAATGAGAAAATCATAAATTTAAGCAATGTTAGTTCTGTTGTTAATTTAGTTAGATAAAGAGATGGAACTATAACTCACTTAACCTTCTGAACCCCAAGCAGCTTCAGGGCGTTTCATTTGCTATTGTCACATTTTTACTCACTTTTTTTACTGCAGCCAAAAATTATTATGAAAGAAAAAACAAATGTTGAATTTCTTTGATTATTTATGTTGTAAAAATTTGAATAATCTGGAATTAACACAGGGCGGCACGGTGGCTTGGCTGTTAGCACCGCTGCCCCACAGCCAGAAGATCCCCAGTTTGCATCTGGGCCTGGGATCTTTCTGTGTGCAGTTTACATGTTCTCCCTGTGCAGCTTTGGTTTTCTTTATATTTGACTCTATAGATGTCAACTATTTGCTCTGTGTAAACACAGCCTGCAGTTCAGCCGAAGTTCATTTTTATCATGTGCCTGTTAGTCATATACACCGATCAGCCACAACATTATGACCACTGACAGGTGAAGTGAATAACATTGATCTACTATGTGGTGTTCTGCTGGAAAATCTTGGATTATGGCATCCGTGTTGATGAGACTTAGACACCCAAATAAACATTGTCCTACAACAAGCACACTCCTTGATGTAAATGGCAATCCCAAAATCTCTGGTTTTGCAGTTTCTGGCTTAATAAATGGTGCAACTTTGGTGATTTCAAAGATAATATCAAGTCAGTCCTCAGCAATCAAATGCTGCCAGGTTTTGGGCTTCAGAGGCTTAATCAATTTAATGATTTAAATTTTTAATAAAAATAAAATATTATTATTATTATTGTGAACACAACATGAACACAGCTTTTATCAACCTGTAGCCTGCAACAATTGCCTGTTTACACAACTAGCAGTTTACGTGAAGGTCATGTTTCTGAGTGATCTGAGTCTGGTGGGTTTTTGGTTAAAAGAGCTGCCTGCTGTGGATGAGAACAACATAATCAGAGTGGTGAGAGTGAATCAAACCAGTTAAAAGGTACAGTTAACAACATTAACAATGAGCTGAAATTTGCTATAAAGTGGATTCAATCCTCTTTGGCTGATAATTTGTTGTAGTTTCATCACTATGACCGATTCCTTTCACACCATCCCATTATTTGCAATGTGCTGTTATTATTATAAAAATACGAGTATTGAAATAAAATACAGCATGAAAAACAAACATTCTTTTATTCCAAGGACGCAAATATGCAGTCTAACAGTAATGTGATATTTCTGGGGTTTAGACTTTTATTTTGACAAGACAAGCTAGTTGAAGACATCACTTTTGATTTCTGGGATACTGTGGTGGACATTTTCCATAAGTTGCTGACATTTATTATTAATATGTATTAATTAATTTACGACCCTTTATTTAAATCCTCTTATTTAGTATTCATAGACAGTATATATACATGTAATAAATAATTTATCACATACAATTATTGCAATGTATAAATGAATGGATTGTGCAAAAGATGGCTGAGGTGTCTTAAGAGCTAAGTGGAGCATCACACCAGTCCTTCCTGCACACATCAATACAGCTACTTATTAGTCTAATGAGCACTGTAGGTGATGATATAGTGCGGCTATTACAAAGCTCTCAGCCTCATACTCACCACTGCAATTCTAACACAGACCTCTCAGGGCTTTGCTTTATGGTTCATATTTTACTTTTGCTTTTATTACTGATATGATAACTGCAGAGTAAATTATTCATAAGTGATCACCGCTCTCATGTTTAAGGAAGCGTGGCTTTGATCAGAGAGCAAAAGGTTTCTGTTCGCCATCCCGTGTAAAAGCCTGCCTATGAGGGATGATCAAAGCGCACTCGTGTAAACACATTTGTTCCATACATTAGGTGAGCCATCACCTCAAAGCCTGGTCTTTAGTGACATGAAAACTTGAAACCGTAATGAGATGGCTTTTGCAATAACCCGTCGCTATCGTGCAGGGGAGACCGGTGTGTTCACTTTGTGAGAAGGTGCTATTACTGCAAACCATATCTGTTAAGGTGGAACATTCCCAACAACACACTAAAACAGGTGTAATTATGTAGATGTAGGAAAAAATACTAAATTGCAGAAAATATTGCACTGTCGAAAAATATACAAATCACTGACTTGCAGGTTCTCATCCATTACATGGGCCTCAAGCGACATGTTTACGTGCAGAAGACAGAGAGATTGTGGTTTAGCGGGCTGGTAACTAAACAGAGCTCTCTAGAATTAATGTTACCATGATGGAGCTGCACGGTTCAAACATCCTTAAGCTCACAACAAAACCAGGTGATTTCTTGTAAGCCATGTTTCCTCCTTTGGTACAGGATTCCTTTTCATCTCTGAATAGATCAAACTCCTGCCATCACACCTCAAAAAGTCAAAGGTTACTGGGATTAGTGTGTATAATATGATTACGGAATGTCACATTTTAATTTCTGACATTACTTATTATTATAATAAAAGCAGGATATAATTAAGAGCACGTCTGCCCAAGATCTGCATCTCAGACAAGCTTAGGCACATTTCCATCTGATATATTTCTGATTGAAATTCTGAGCCACAACAGTGCTCGATTCATGTTCAGACTCTATCTGCTAAGGTCATTCTACTTAAAAAAAAACAACCCTAAACCCTTTATCAGAGCACAACTCCAGAAATTAATTAAAATAGCACGGTGTTCATAACGCAGCCCTTTGATAGGGAGCAAATTTAGCGGAAGAAACACAAAATCGACAAAAGCCTTGTCGTGGCATCGTGCCCAGCTGCCCTCTGAGTTGTTTTCTGGCACTGTGTAAGCAGGATGTGCAAGCTGAGACTCCCATGCTGCGACAGGCAGCGACCTACAGGCTGTATTTACAGACACCGGACAGAGAGCTCCTCTTCAGTCTAGCAGATCAGCAGGTTAATCACACAACAGACAGTTATTTGGATCTGCGATTGAAAAGAATAAATTATTCACAACAGCGACAGACTTTCGGAAGACGGCCGCTGGTGGAGGCGACGCGAGGTCGTGGTGGTGTGTGTGTGTTGGCCCACAAGCTCCTGTCTGTCTCTACAATAAGAATTAGACTTTTAAAAATCTTTATGTTTTGTAGCAAACTCATTTGAAAAAAACAGACACTTTAAAGCAACTTCCAGTGATGAATATCCTCCCTTTTCACTTGTAATTACTAGCTCAAGATTTCTTAAAGCCTGAAGACACCCGAGGGCTTTTATAGTGGCCTATTCTTAGAGAGCAATAAAACAAGAGAGGAAACACCAGAGAACAGTGAAATCCTATAAAGTGCAATGTTCACTGCACTGATAATACAGCCAGATTATTGCTATATGCAAAGAGCTGAATAAAAATAGAGCACAAGGATCCCAGTGCTGGTCTGTTATGACGCTAAGAGTTTTTCAATACACTTGGCCTCTGACTCTAAGTAAAATAATTACCATGTCAGCGTTATTCACAGAGAAAACTTAAGTTGTGAATGAGAGAAGTGATTTGCGATGATTTGCTCATTATTAAGTGATGCCGGTGAAGGCAGAAAACACTCGATCCTGTCTGGAAGACAGCGCGCTTGTCAGGAGCACCGTTCTCCCACATTAGGCAATTATTCATACAGCCTTTGATGTGTGGTGTCAGACTGACGGCCAGGCAGACATAAAGCTCCTCTTTGCTCCACTGACTCTGCCAACCAACAACCCAGCGAGGTTCAGTGGACCATAGACTCTGCATAAGTTCACATCCCACCTTCCTGCCAATCCTCCGCAGCATACAGGTAGAATAATGCTCCACTTATTAAGCTCTAATGCTACAATATGCTTGTCACCCGGGAGACAGCTATGGATGTATGTTTCCCTTCAATTCACTATTAAATGTTTGAGAATAGTAATTATCTGCATGTATGCATTCAAACAAACCATGCACCAAACCTGCAGGTTTAAAACTGAGAGGAATTAAACAGCCCTTTATAAGCAGTCACTTGAACAAAAGCCAGGACGAGGTTTATTACCTCAGGATTCAACCCTCTGAACTGCAAGCAGTTTCTAGGCATTTTATGTCCGTGTCACATTTTTACTCACTGTGGGTTAATTTGTCACTGAAATATAAAGTCCTGCACCTCTGTGGAAAAAGCACAACTATGGCTAGAAGTGGAGATAACTCAAAGATGCAGTATAACGCAGTTGTAATGCCATAAATGCAAAAACAAAAAAAGGAAAGTACACACAAACGATGAATTGTCGTCATTATTTAACATAATTGGAAAAGAAAACGGAATCAATATGTGTAACATTTTACATTTTTACATCAAGTTATTTCTAATTTGTTTCCATACTTGTCTCCTATCTGCTCTTTGTATACACAGCCTGCAGTTCAGCCGAAAAGTCCCAGAATCGTTGCCATGCAATTGGCACTCAAAGCTTCATAGTTGCACCAAGGAGTGCAGAATTTCTTGCTTTTGCAAAATCAAATCAGTGGATGGTTACCCAAAAACATTTAGAAAAAAAGTGGTTTTGATGAAATACTATGATCTTTGTGTTGTCTGCATGTTAAATTGAAGCGTAGATGGTTCCTGTAGTCTGCAAGTTTTCTGGAAGTTCTTTCATACTCCCGCACCAGTTGAAGGGTGTTCTTCCCGAAGTGAGTGGCAACATGTCTGTGAAGGTTCTCAGTCATCCAGGTCATAGTTATCCTCGTAGTTTCAGTCGTAGCATCTGGACTTGCTTGAGTTTCAAGAAACTCTTTGAGAAACTCAAGCAAGTCTAGATGCTTGCTTGAACAAGCAGAATTTGCTTATTTTGTAACAAGACAGAACATTTTTGTCTATCCTAAAGGCAAGAAACTGAGAATTGGTTTGTCTATACTGTCTGTCCCCAAAGTAAAAACAAAACACAGGCAGCTTTCAGTTTTTTTGCACCACATACCTGGAACAAACTTAGTTCCTTCAAATCAAGGCTGAAGACATTTGTGTTTGTCTCTTTCTTTCATTAAACCAAACCTGAGGCTTTTGAATACCTTAAACTGCACTGTAACCTTTACTGTCTTATCTTATTTTCTTCTTCTCTATTTAACTCTTTTAATCTTGCTGCTTTGTGTTCCATTTACACTTTGGCTTTTACACTGTTGAAATGTCTTAGACAAATAAACCTTGCCTTGCCATACTGAAATACATCTCAGCAGCTCTTGGATGGATTGCCATGAAATTCAGAACAAGTGCCCAGAGGATAAATCCCACTGAATTTGGTGATATCCTGACTTTTTCTTGAAAACCACCCGGCGGTTGACATTTGTGGTATTAAGTGAAATGTCACAACAACTCTTGGATTCCACTGAAATTTGGTGCAGATGTTCACGTCACCCTCAGGATTCATTTTAATAGCTCTGGTGATGCGCCGACACTTCCTCTGGTGCCATTATCAGGCCAATTTCAATACGTCTGACACTCTGCTTTAACACGGAAAACCAGCACAATAAATTACTTTTCCAGTTTCTAAACTCGGGTGGTGAACATGGTGCACATACAGGTACGTGCTTAACATCAGCATGTTGTCCTTGTGAGCATTTGCTATGCTGACGTTAGCTTTTAGCTCAAAGTACTGCTGTGCCTTCGTACTGTCTCAGAGAGATGCTGGCACAGCTGTAGACACTTAGTCTTGTTCTAAATGTGACGCAAGAAAAAGTACATTTTAATGCGCTTGTGTCTCTGTGAATATATTTCAGCATTGCTTGGACCAGTTGTGACAGTGTGATAGCAAACTCCAAAAAGTTACCTTTTGGGAAGAGAGCTGCATCGTGACTGTAATCAAAAGTGAGCATTTTGTTTTCATTTATTCAATGAGGTTCTCGTTAGGGTTAAGGATGCTTGGGCAGAATGAACACAGTATCAACACACGAGCACCAGAAAGTATTTTCACAGACGCCTGTCTTTCCAGTAATTGTAAAGTGAGTTTGTGCTTGTCTTTAAAACCCCAGCAAAGAGGAAAAACAGTTTAGCCTGGGGACATTTCTGCATATTTAATGAGTCTTGTCCCCTGCAGTGCTGCTTGTTTCATTTATGGTGGGAAGAGCACAGCATTAGGAATGGAAAGAACAGTTTTAGACAGTTAAAACTGCTCTTAAATAAATAACAGCGTTAGTCCCCTGCAAGCGGTAATCTGTGACTTTGTGCCACATACTAATGTTTTAGCATTTGGATGGTTTAACTATTTCTGCTTGCTTTCTGCTTCCTGGATTTGGTATATAATTAAGATCAAATGAATAAACATGGTTGTAGTGATCGGTCTTACTAATTGCTTTGCATCTGTGTGCTAAAAAAAACATGACCGAAGCACTTTGTTCTTTTTTCCAGTTATTATAACCACATAGACTGATTTTTGTCATGTCGGCTGATTATTTTCATGATGAAATTAACTGTACCACAGATCTCTTTTTTAGTAAATGGAATTCTATTGATTGCAAGAAAAGTATAGCAGTTCTTAAATGGCTTTTTCTATCTGCTTCTCGCTCTCACAGCTTTTTAAAGACCCGGCAATTGTGAAATGAAGCCTCTGAAATCAATACGTGCCAAAGTCAATTTTTGCTCATTATCATCAAGATCCCAGGTGTTATTAGGAGTCAATACCAGGAAAATACTTTCATCAACAAATACTGAAGCGACACACTGTAGCCGTGTTCAGCTAGACATCATAATTAACACGCAAGATCTCTTTGAATACGAGTGCCCATGGTCAAATGAGAGGAAATGAGAGGGATTAATATCAGTCTGTCACATTAATGCAGCCAAACAAAAGATTGTGTCTGCACTCACAGATTCATTGCACATTTGCTCGACTTTCTATTCCAATAAATTTATCAGGGTAATAAAGATGTAAGAGAAAACCAACACTAAATTAGAAAAATCCTATTTTCTCTCTAAAAATTGGAAATCTAATAATAAGAAAAAGTACATTTTGAAAAGTAATGTGTCTTTCCAAAGACAGCTCCTCCATGACTCTGGTTAATACAGTGGCCCAGGCAGCTCCACACGGCATTAGAAAACATAGGCAAATTAACAAAACACAAGCGGACTTAGAGAACATATTTACCAATGTGACAAGTGCAGCATTTAGAAAAAAACAAGTGGTGAAGTGAGACAACAGAAGCAAGCTATAAAAAACAAAACGACTACAACGGAAAACACAACCAAATACTGAACCACGGCAAATATCACAGATTGTGACGGAAACATTTCCAGGTGACACTAAAAAGTGATGGTGGGCACTCTTGAAATTACTGGAGCTGACAGTGATGTTGTTAAATGCAATAAAATGTAACTTTATTTGATTAAACATTTTAATTGCATAATTCAGATTTTACTGCAAATATTGTTGCTGCTTTACATGTATCATATTACACTGTAACAATAAATTAAAGTAAAATACTGGCAGCTGTATTCAGGATTTGACTGTACTTTTACAGTATTACCATAAATAATTATAATTTATTAAAATGGTTAGTAACTGTAATTTTTTTTTTTACAGCATTCTGCTGTAGAATGTTACATTTACAGTAAAATACTGGCAGCAGTGGTTGCCAGTATTTTACTGTATTTACACAGTGTTAATATTGAATTTACTTAAACAGTTCACTACTGTATAAGTGATTTCAGTACGCTAAAGCAGAATATGAAGTTGACTGTTTAATACTGTAACTAGACTTTCTAATAATATACTGTATTTATAGCGTGTTGCCACTGTAATCAACAACTAACCATAACTATAACTGCAATTAATTTACCACATTTTCTTCTTTTAAAACATATAAGCTGTGAATTACAGACATATACCATAAATAACAGTGTTTTTAATCTTTATGATCCAGAACTGAGAATTCTATTTAACATTTAAATATACATCAACCACTAAAACACCAACAACAATACAGAATAAATGTTAATGATAAATGTAGTCTACTGAATATACACCAATCAGGCATAACATTATGACCACCTGCCTAATATTGTCTTGGTCCCCCTTATGTGGTCAAAAATGCTCTGAACCATTGGGCATGGACAAGAGGACCTGTCAGGGTGTCCTATGGGGTCTGGCACCAGGACGTTGGCAGTGGATCCTTTGGGTACTCTGGATTGTGCAGTGGGGCCTCTGTCAATCAAACTTGTTCCACTACATCCTGTTGATGCTTGATCAGAATGAAATCAACATCTTGGGCCATTGTCATGTTCCTCAACATGTTCCTGATTGTTTTGATGTTTTTGCCATGTGGTGGGGTGCATTTTCCTGCGGGGGTAGGCCAGTGACATTTGGGATTGCCATCTGCATGAGGGAGTGTGTTTGTTCTGGGACAATGTTTATTTGGGTGTCTAAGTCTCATCAACATGGATGCCAAAATCCAAGGTTTTCCAGCAGAGCACCACATAGTACCAATATGCTCAATGTTATTCACTTCACCTGTCAGTGGTCATAATGTTGTTGCTGATCAGTGTATTTAAGAAGGGTTAGTGCTTTGTAGTGCTTTGTGAACCGTTATTCAAAGACTTTTTGTTCAACTCACACCGTCAATATTTATGGTAGTCTGCTGCTAAAGATCATCCTGGTGTTTGGCTACAAAAAAATCATCAGATTTTATAGTTATAGTAGATTTTGGCTGCATTTTCTCAATAATTCATTACAATATGAACATATTTTCTTAGTTTGCTTGTGTTTTGTCTATTTGCATGTGTCTGTGAAGATTCTTAGTCATCCAGGTCAAGGTGAGAACTTCAATAAAAAGCAACTGGACTTTTCTTTTGGTTCTTGAAGGCGTTTCACCTTTTATCCAAGAGGCTTCTTCAGTTCTGAAGAGGAGAAAATACCTTCAAGAACCCAAAGAGAAGTGCAGTTGCTTTTTACTGAAGTTCTGTGGTCTATTTGGATGTGTTTTCTGCTTCCAGTAAGTCTGCACAAGTGTTACTTTTTTTCCACTGAAAGTGATGTTTCACTTTACAAAAGGCATTCATCTGCGAGTAACACTTCACAAACAAAAGCCACAGGCGTTGTTTCAGAGTTGGTGAAATCAGGGAGGGCTGAGTGAAGGACTTGCAGCTCCTCATCATATGACTAATGGAAAATAAGCTTTGTTAAATGTTCATGAACTCTTCTTGGATAAAAAATAATAATAATAATAATCTTATTACAGTGTATTATCAGAAATTAGCTTGGCATAGTCTAACTCTGTAGTGGCTTTGGATGGCTCCTGTGTAAACACAAGCCATCCAGAGAAACCAGATTTCTTTTTGCTATACTCACTGATATGTGCAATAATGTTATTTGTATAACTAGTACTTGTGTATAATTTGGTTTATTTTTATTTTTGTACTACATTCCTTAAATGTTTGCACTATCTTGGCTGCTTGACACTGCAAATTTCCCCACTGTGGGATTAATAAAGGCTTATCTCATCTCATCTCATCTCATCTCATAGTATCTTATCTTATAGTATCTTATAGCAACTTATCTTATCTTATAGTAACTTATTTTATAGTATCTTATAGCAACTTATCTTATCTGATCTTATCTTATAGTATCTTATAGTATATAATAGTATCATATTTTATCTTATAGTATCTTAT
>OMNN01025130.1:0-10692 GCA_900302755.1 Chromis chromis
CTAGCTACATCTTCCAAAATCCTAATCAAAATTGATGCCTCTTTTTGTTAACACTTTTTGAATATCTTACTTGATGAAAGGAGGATTTATATCAGTATTATAGACTGTATTAGTTTTAGCTAGATATACATAATAAACAAACGATGCCTGAGTGTACATATATCAGATAAATTAAGTAAAGTTCAGTAAGTGATGTAAACAGTGCTTTTTTCCTCTCAAAGGTACTGAGTAGAAGCATAGAACATAACAAAAGTGAGTACCCTTGTTCAATTTCAATTAAATGTCAAATAATTCGAAATTGTATCACATTTAAAAAATTGCGTAATTTCTAAGCCGAAAAGTAGAGTAAAAAAAAAAGTAGAAATTCAGTGCGACAATCAGTGAGCCATTAAAAATCTGTCTAAACACAGTTACAGCAGTAATCAGGAGGTAAAGAAAGGGTAATAGTACTACTAATCATAGCTGTGGTGACTGTCCTTCTAAAATGGAATTCAGAGTTTCTGTGACAGCTCAGACAGTGCAAAACATTGCATAATGAACTCATGCCTGATGATTATTGGGAAGACATTCTTTTGGTCAGATGACACCCAGATAAACTTGTTAAGCTCCGATGGGGTCCAGACTGTTGGCCAGGACTACCACAGTGAATGCATAGTCCTGACAGTGAAGCACGGAGGTGGCAGTGTGATGATGGAGGGTTGCATAAGTGCAAGAGGTGTTGGGGAGATGACATCTATAGATGGCACCATGAATGCCTGTGAGTATACCAAAATACTGGCTGACTCCCAATCTGTAGATGCTTGGCAGAAGAGAAATATTCCAGCATGATAATGATCCAAAGCACTCTGCTAAAGCCACACAAGAATTTCTAAAGGTAGAGTAGCACAACCCCTGCAGCAAAGAGCAGCTGAAAAGATTTGTCTGAGAAGAATGACACCTCTCCAGAAACTGGTGCAACACTATTATTCTCCATATCGAGGACGATGGTTTCTGTTGTCAGAAATAAAGGTGGATATGTGAGGTATTAAAAAAAAAAAAAAAGATTTGCATCTCAGTCATGAAGATGTACAGATTGTAGTTCAACTGTGGGGCCTGTATATTTAATATAGTACATCAAAACTGTTAGTTTTAAAGCTTACATAAGAGTAAAATATCCTGCTGTTCAACGTATATATAAATAATGCAATTACTGTAAGATGATAAAATTATGAATCATTTGACACTTAACTGGTTCTGTACCACTCACGACCTGTCCAGGGTGTCCCCTGCCTTCGCCCTAAGTCACCTGGGATAGGCTCCAGCCCCCCCGCGACCCTGCAGAGGATTAAGCGGTGTACAGATAATGGATGGATGTACCACTCACGTTACTCATATTACTCACCTGTCTTGTATACTGTAGGTAGTCGCCTCAAAACTACGTAAATGCGGTACAGTTTTAAATCTACATTTTTGTCTCCACTCCAAAATCTAAAATGTGCTGTTTTTGATTATCATTAAGCAGATTTTTGAATTAATGCAATTACATGGTATCTTGATGTTCATGTCTGGGAAATTATAAGGTCAGGTGATACAGTGCAATGCGATGTTCAGCTTTTTAGCAGTATAAAACAAGAGCCAGAATTGAACACAAGCACAGACAGAGAAACGCTCTTGTTGTGACACAAAGACACAAGCTCATCTGGGACAGGGACACAATCGTTTTTTGACATGAACCAGTGTTGACATGTTCCTATTTCCAGAGGTGAGGCTTTTTTTCCCAAACTCTGAGATGAACTGAATGGAAATTCTGTGTCATTGGCTGGTACCGGCGACACGGCTGCCTCGGTCAATAGGCCGGAGCTGCTCAGGAGCAGACGGCCGAGCCAACAGAGCCGGATCAAACGGCTTGATCTGTAAAGGCCCTGACTCGAGACACAAATTGACTGGGGGTGCAGGAGAGAACACCTCTCACCCAGTCAGATAACTTTCACAGTTCATAGACAGAGAGGGACACATTTTTGGAAACGTGCCACAGTCATTAAATCCAGGCTATTTTTGTATTCTGCGCACGCATCTGCTGAAGATCTGTCGCTGTGGTTCTGATAACACGGGAGGCGGAATCACCTTTGCCCCCGACTCCCTCCCATGTTGGTGATGGAGGGACTTATGCTATTAGACACCACAGGAAAGGATTTCACTCTTGTTACACTCCTGACTGCTGATTGAACACCACAGCGCTATCTGTTACCAGGAGAGTGGTCTGCTGCCAGAGGCGCTTCTTGTAGTAGTAGATTATTTGCTTCCACTCAGATGGATGTACTTTACATGACATTAAACAGAAGCAATATGGGATCTGCCTGATACAAACTCATCCCCTCTCCCCCTCCACCTCCCTCCCCGTTGAAGAGCGTGGGAGAGTTTCATGCACGATTAATCTCGTAAATCTAACATCTTATAATCAGTGATTTTTATTTTAAGGGGATATGATGTGGAATTAATGGTCACATGTACTTAAGAAAACAAAGATAATGTTGTTTACACGTGTATCCTCAAATTGGCAATCATGTAATTTGAAATGAAAATTGGACCTGCTTCCAGCATAGAATTTTAAAACATGCATCAGCACTGCATATATCTGGCAGGCACTCTGGGCCACAAAGTGTTTCTAATGTCTTGAGAGGCAGTAAATAAAGAGCCTAATGTGTTCTAGTGCACACATCTAAATAAAACTTGTCAAGAGAACATAATCTTCTCTTCCCGTGATGTCTGGTATATTGTGATGCCTTGGTTTGTTTGTTTTGCATTGAATGGACTGCTTTGAAAGGGAAATGATAGTGATATTTTCTCGTCAAATGTAATGACTTCCTATTTGGAAATCTTAAAAGTCTGCAACAGAGGGACATTGCGCATCCAGATAAGCTTCAAGCCTGGACAGGTTTTGTTTTCTAAACATATATAAGTGTTCAGGATTGCAAAATAATGTGGAGTATAGTTCGACTTCAACATTAAAGAAAAAGAAAAGTGATTGAACTGAATGTATGTCATCATTTTTATGTCATCCACCTGACTCAACGTATTATATTTTCAATAGTAATAATGTAATGTTAAAGTGTTGGTTACAGGAATTAATTAACTGTAAAAACAACATTTCAGAATTGTGCAAAAACTGATTATTTCTCTGCAGTGTTTCCAATGAATACACCACGACTTCACCGAGGCTTCAGTTTTGAAAACCCTGCTGTTCAGACTCTCATTAATTTACCGGTCAGTCAGGACTTCAAAAAAATCAAAAAAATCATTAATTTTGAGACTAAGACGCAAAGTGAGAAATCTCTATTGTTGTAGGACAAACACAGTCACAATTCCATTTTCTGGTTGACAAGAATGATTTACAATTTAGTTGGGATCTGTTTCATAGCTTCTAAACCAACACACGTGCTGAGTAACAGTTGAGGTTGTGTTTGTGTAGATCAGGTAACACACTATTGTTTTGGCATGGTATTTCTCATGGTAAAATCATTTAAAGCGCTGGACATTTAATGATTAACAAACAACATTTATCGTACACAAGACAGTCCCTCCCTATGTCTAAAACCTACACTTCTCAGAAAGTTACAAGACCATGCCTATAAAAAAATCTAAATCTGTAACTGATTTAAATTTAGCCGCCATCCTCATCGAAGAATTTTCCTTGTTTAATGATACACTTCTCCCATTGCTTCTGCAATACTCGTAATGCTCCTTGGAAGTCCTTTTATGTAAACATGTCAAGCACCGTCTGCAAAGAGCACTGAATCTCTTAAACTGAGTTAAAATGGCGAACCTTGAACTTATATTTCATTTTGAGGAAGAGGAGGAAGTCAAAGGACTCCATATCTGGTCAGTAGCACCACTGAGGAGTGACAATTATGTTGTTGTGGCCATGTTGTAACTGGGAGCAGAGTGCATTGAAGCACTTACATGCCGCTGTGCCACAGTTCAGATCGTTTGCGCAGAATGTTCTCCCTCAGAGACCCCATGATGTTACAGTACAACTCTGCTTTAACAGTCTGACTATCGGGGATCCATTTCTGGTGCACAACCATGTGAATGTTTAAGAAAGCAATGAGAATGCTCCTTTTGCTCTTCTGACCTTTATGTACCTTGTCTAGTTTTGTAAACCAGTTTGTTCTTGAGCTCCATTGAGAAATCATAAATGCACACCTACAAGTGATCAGAAAAACGTATGTAACACAGGTCCTACCGTTGATAGTGTGGTTTCAGGCAATATCCTAAGTCATGACAAATACTGCTTACATATGTTGTGTGCATTTATCCACCATATTACCTTGATGCATCATTGTTCTCCAGTGAAGTTTGTGATTTCGCAGGTAGCTTGAACACTTTGGCAAGTCACTTTATGCACGTCACAGCCTCATTAGGGACCGAGCTCTCCAGCAACTCCTGAGGGAAATATCTGGGTATTTAGTTGCTAAATGCTCCTCCAGTGAGAAGCAAACTTTGTCTGTCAGCTGTCCAAGCTCGTACAGGTAGCATACACCAGGTTTATCAGAGACTTTGCTGTAAAGAGTTGCCTGCAGCTGCTAGTAAAAGGGTTGATAAGAGCAGCAACAATGAACCCAAACAGGGAAGTCGTGGGCCGTGAAACCAAAACAGACAGGCCGAGAGACCCAAAGACACTTTGCAGTTGAGGGGAGCAGCACAGTCAGGTGATAATTATTAGTTCATCACTACGAGCTACACCTTTCACTTTGCACACTGTCACTGTCGACTTAACGAGTCATCGTGTTAATATAAAAATATCGATTAGAGCAGCTAAACAATAAAAAATAAAGACTGGCATTCCAAAAAGTGCCATCCAGCAGCAGAGGCAGTTCTGTATCTTTGGCAGATCTCCAAAGATCAAAAAAAATAAATTTCAGCTGTGTAAATGGGATTATTATGTAGTGCTCTTAGCTTGTCATGTACTGTACGTGCGTGGCCAAAAGAATATTAGCTGTAGAGGAATTATTGTGTGTATCAAGCACAGAGGCAAAATGAAAGATTAAAATGAAGATGTTTTACTGTTTAGTTGTGGCATAGAAAGACTGTTGCTGTGTGCTATTAGACAGGCACATGAGTTCCAGTGTCTCCTGAAGTGAAAAATCCAGTGTACAATATGTAGGGTGTAGTACAGTAGTGTGCCTTGCATGGTGTCACTTGGGTCCAGACTACCTGCAGACTCAGAATATAGCACAGTGTCTGTCAGTAGATGGAGTGTACGCTGCAGAGCCTTTGTTGTGGCTGTGAAGTTCTGTCTTTCATGGGGAGCTGACGTTACTTATCTTACCATAACAGCTCTTATCTTTGCAAACTTAGACAGTCTAGCATGTTGCTACAGCAAGGCCTCAGTCTGATGGTGACAAAAGAGGCAGGATAAAGGAAGTTCTTGTTTTCTTACAGCTGTTATGTGTTCATTTCATTTTAGACCAAGAGTTCATCTGTCTTTGTTATGGCTTTGTGTTCGAATAAAGAGGAATTCAGCTGTGTTTTTGGTGAATTAGTTTTTTCCAGTGTGAAAGACTATCTTCTAAAACACACCTACTGTATTGTACTGAACTGCTGAATTGCAGGCAGACATCAGTAAAAGAAAAACTTTTGCATTTGCTCCAGCTTTTGGCTTTTTTTTGTGCGACAAATCAAGACTGTCAACTTAAAGCTAATCAAATGCTTAACACATTTACACATCATGAAAAAGACATGCAAAAATAGAAAGAAATTGGACAAAAGTCAACATGGAAAACATCTTAAATTGAAATTTGAGAAAGAATCTAATGCTTTTGATGCTAGATTTTGGAAATTGACTGCTTAGGGGCTGTTGCAAAAGAATTAAACTAAACATTTTGCTGCAATTTCAGTCAGTTACAGTGGAGTAGACTCATTTAGTGGATTCACTAAGTGAAGTAAACACGTACTTTTTTATTCTATTTTTGGCATTAAATTCAACTTTGCAGAATTCTGACGTGCAAACCTTTTTAAATGTGCTGATATTAAAGGAGACAGAAAGCCAAAGAGTCAAAAATGGAAAAAGCCACCGTGGCTTTTATCTGTGTGTTGCCACTTACCTTCTTTTTTTCAAACCTTCATCTGTTGGAATAAAAAGTGCTCCACTGCCAGTGGTTTGCAGACAGTTAGGAGACCGTTAGAAGCTGTGTGTGCAAATGTGCCTTGTGTCCAATTAGCTAAAATGAAATAAAGCTCTTCAAACTAATGAGTTTGCTAATTGACTGTTTTTGAATAAAATGGCATCCCAGAGAGAGAGAGAATAGAGAGAATCTCCAGGAACTACACCTGAGTGGCCACAGAGTTCACCGACTGGCCCTGTGAGCATCAGCACAACTTCACCAAGCTTCTAGGCCAAATGTTTCACAAAATCTTGCACATTAATTTTCCTGTGCCTTCTGTTATTTGGCAAAACTGTTTATCAAAATGAGAGTATTTATAAAGTGAAAATGCATCAGACCCGTAAGTGTGTGAGTTTCCATTTTCTTTTTCTTCCACTAAGTCTGTAACCATAATTCAGATGGTCAGGGTGTTTTATGTTATGTTGTTTTGTATTATGATTAGTTCTTGTGGCTACATCTGTGACACAAAGCAGGAAGAATCTGAAAGAGAGCATGCACTGAATAATAACCCTTTTTTTTTTCATCTGATGAACATTTGAAAACCTGAGTGATTTTCATATTGTTAGCTTGTCTTCTTTGAAAGGGTCTTGTTAATGACTTGCAAGGCACTGGGAGCAGTAAAAACTTCAAAAGCCAAAGCCGTCACTGTGTTGTGCTGCGGACGATGATAAATGATTGTAAACAACATTTTAAAAAGGTTTTGGCTGGAAAACCGTGACTTCTTCTTCTCGCATAAGATTTTGTTAGCCTCTGTTGCACATAATTAAAAGTCCCTGACAGTGGCCGGCAGTTCATACAGAAAGGATACAATATTTTCAGCTAGATGTAAGTTGTAATAATTTCAATTTTCACTCCTCCAGTGTTTTCCCCTGGAAATTGGCTGTGGCATATGAATGAGATGACCAGGTTTGGTCACAGCTACATTGGATGGAGGGAGAAAATTCATTAATTTAACTGGTAAAGCAATTACAAAATATGTATGTGGAACATAGTGTGATGAAAGTCTGTCATTGTCCTGACTGCTGGTTTTAGCATTGACATTTTAATTGGTGATTTTCAGCTCTCATTCTGCACCAAAAATACACTGACAGCAGAGAAAGTTTCTAGGACATTTCAGAAAGAATGTTAGCTTCTAAGCTGGTCACATACACAACCGTACGCACTCGCACAAACACACGCAGACACACACGCAGACACACACACACACACACAGCGCAGTCATTGAAATTGAGTAGTCTGACTGAGCCTTGTGTGGGCTCAGTGACAGCGTTGATTAAACATTAAGGAAGAGATATAATGCCATTTTACCATTGTGAGTTATCCAACCCCTTTGTACTATCATTTCATCTTTGCCCTTGAACTCAAACACATTGCCGACTGACAGGATAGAAAGAATAATGATAATGAATTATGCATAAATGAGAACTTGAATTCATCTTTATCCAACTTTGGAAAGTTGCTGCGTTTGAGGACCCCTGAGTGTTATTTGTCATGCAGCTGACAGGAAACACTGCGGTTGGTGCTTGTAAAAATGGTTCAGTGTCTCTGGCAAAATGAACAGTTTTGTGCAGCATTGTGGACCGTGATCCTGATCTTCCCCATCTTCTGGTGGGCATAAGAAAGTGAGAAATGGAGGACAATAAGCTATTTGCCCACTTCTACTTCCTTTTATCCCTTCCTAGTTTGATGTGAAAAGAATAAGCTGCCGCTGTTGTAAAAGGAAAGTGTTAAATTCTCCACATAATGCTTGTAAACTACCTGATCTGATACTCCTGGATGCAGCAGCAGTTGAATTTCCTTGTCTCTCCAAAAACAATAAAGTGACAACAGAGCCTGTGATACCAGGTGAAGGTGTCTGCAGAGATACAAAGGAGCAGCAGACATTCACAGACAGGATAGGATTTCCAGCAGCAGTGGCATCATACTGATTATTGTTTGTCTTAAGCTTGTCTGATCCCTCACACTGTGGCCATATTTAGTAAATAGAGGTCACACATGTCTTTTTCTATACATATCAATATTGTCGAAAGCCTGACCTTCAGATCCGCTCGGACAATCAGAAAAATTGCACCCTAATACACTGATATATTCATAGGTTTATTTCCACCTAGGTTACACACTTATCACTTTCATTTTGGGCAAGATATTGCTGTTGGGATATGTGTAATTTTCTCTGCAGGCCTTCACATTTCCTGGATATCTTATCATCAGCCGGTGCCCTTTGATATTATGAACTTTTGAGCATGATATGAAAGGCGGTTTTGTGTGCTTCTCAGCAGCGGTGCACAGCGTAAATTTTTTTTTTTCAGCAGTTCTTGCTTGATGTGTCACTACAAATTATTTCTGGAAAATATTGCAGGGCGAAACGTGTACAGTACGCCGGCTACAAATGAACTGCTGAGACTCAGAGATGCTGCATTCTTATTACATCTGCTGCTCGCCACGGCGTAATAGATTACCTTAGGCAGCAGTAGGCTGACCTGCCAAACTTTCCAACTAAGCTTTGGCAGTAAGGTGAAGAAGTACAATTATACCGCCGTACTTTTTTGGAAAAAAACAAACAAACAAACAAAAAAATTCTGTTTGGAACAGTGTTGTCAGTTTTCAATGATTGGAGTGTGCTTTTATTTAGACCAGGATCTTGTATGTACCCTGTGTCAAGCCCCTGAAAACAATTTCTCTACAAAAAAATATAATTATTTATTTGACCTTTTAACATGCAAAAAAAACTGTGTCTTTGGATCAGATTTGACTCTGCTGGCAGCATAATGCTAGTTTTGCATCATGTGGGAGGAAAAGTAATTATGGGAAAGATTCCCATGTTTGTGACTTGCAAGCATTCATGTTAATTCAAGATGGCAGCTGCCAGTCTTCTTGTGCTGCTGCTTCTCATTCATTACTGGAGATTTAAATTGATTCACTAACAAAAGAAGAAAAGAAAAAAGAAAAATAGAGAGGCCCTATTGTTAGCTACATTTCATTAAAGAGCGTCATTCTGCCTTTGTACTATCTAACAAGCATTTTCACTAAAAGCACTCAGCATCAGTGGGAACTGCACTGATCAGCTACAACAATGAAACCACCGACAGTCAGTGAATGACATTGATCTTGTCATTACAAAGCAATGTTCTGCTGGGGAACTTTAGGATGTTGTAGCTTTACTTTAACATATACAACTCATGTCAATATAGTTGCAAACTGAGCACATCAAGCCACTATTGCAAGCCTTCCAGACTGCTAAAACTGCTCAGCAATGGCTTGAGGAACACGACCAAGAGCCCAAAGCATTGACATCCTATGGACATCCAACCTTGAAACCCAAAGTGCCAGATACACCAGGGCAACGGCAGAGATGTCGTGTCCATGGCCAGACAGGTCACAACTGTTTTGGCAGCATGTGGGTTACCTACACAATATTAGGCAGTAGTCGGTGATCAGTTTACACAATAATAATAACAATAATGAAATTTATTTATACAGAACTTATTTTTTTTAAAGTTACAAAATGCTTTACAGGGTCTGACCAGAATCAAAACATTTCAGGGCTGGAGGAAATTAATTAAAGCAAGATCTAATAATACAAATTAAAATGAAAAAATAAATTAAACTGTGCACTAGAACTAATACATAGTTGTTTTTTATGTATATGTTTTGAGAAGTGATTAAAAAAGGTGTCGCCAATTCTGGTAGTTCCAGAGCTGAGTGCAAACCAGGACTCAGGATGAGCCAGCAGAGCTCAGTCTGAAGATCTGAAACTGTACTCTGTCTTATAGGGACACAGCAATTCAGCAGTGTAGCTGGGAGCTCAGCCATGTGCTTTAAATGTGGTCAGTAAAATTTTCGATTCATATTAAAAAAAAAAAACGAGACTGATAACTAGTGAAGAAACACTAAAACAGGACTATATGATCACGTCTTTGTTCAGAGCCAAGCAGCTGCATTTTGCACCAACTGACTCTACCCGAAATACAGCGTGGTACTGTAATCTTAGCGAGATGCAATAAATGTATGGATGACCTTCTCCAGATCATGTTGAGAAAGAAAGGGCTTAATCTCTGAGATTGATAAAAGCACGATTGAACAAAGCTTGTAATTTGCTTTTCTATCAGATATTACACACAGATTTCTGGCTGCGGGTTTGATATATTAAGACATAAAGGAGAGTAATTTGAACAAAGAGTAATAACTTTGAGTGACTGTAAATACTCTGCCTGCTCACTATATCACTATTTCTATGAAATATAGACATTTGATTAAATTTAACAATAGGCTTTAGCTGACGTGAGACATCCAGTTTGCTTGGTTTTGCAGCACTTAGACAAGCTTTCAGAGAAATGTAGATATTTTTATACCATAAATATTGGCTTTCCCAGGGGTTAAACACTAATTTGCACATGGGAAACTGATAATTACAGTCACTCCAATGTGATATTAACCCCTGTCATCATATTCTGATTTCTAATTTTGATTTGTGTGTAGAAATATGTGATGGTACCCTTTTCCACCTGTATCCCTCCCACTTTATACCTATAATAGGAGTGCAGAGAAC
>OMNN01025131.1:0-17197 GCA_900302755.1 Chromis chromis
GGGAGGAGGGGGGAGGAGAGGGAGGCGTGATGCACAGCAGCGTGAATGAATTCACCATCATCCATCAGACCGCTTTGTAACATTTTCCACAGGCGCCACCGGTCGGCCCCAGGATCATATACCTCGAACCAGGATGAGCCCCTGACGGCTCAGAGGGACACTATTTTCTCATTTGAAATGTTTGGGAAACATTTCAGCATGTTTTACACACACACACACACACACACACCTACAATTACCTCGGTGGTCCAAAGACAGGCATTATGCTTCACATCTTTTAAGCTACATCAAACGAAGAAACAGTGAAAACTAAAGCTAAGATAGATCCGTTTACTTTTTGAACGCTTGCTAAAGTACTTCTGTGTAAAATTCCTGTACATCACTATAACGCTCAGTTTGTTATTTGTTGCTCATGTGCTTCTTTGATGCAGAAATAAGGGAGAGCATTTAAAAAAAATAAAATAAAATCTTTTCAAGAGAAAGAGCCATTCGGAGGAGGTTAAACTTGGATGAATAACTATGACAAATCAGTGACTATTATCAGGATTTTTATTGAGTGTTTGGTTGTGTTTGTCTTTTGGGGCTCTGGTTAATAATAAATGGGAAGTGTTTGTTGCTTAAAAAAAACAATAAAAGCTTTTCTCACAGCACTATAAAAAAAAAACCTTTTTAACCTTTTAGTAAAACTAAATTAATCATGAAAACGTACAATCACCCCTTCAAGTTTTGACAAAGTCGAACGCGTGGTAATGTAAATTATCACATTAATATTTATTACGATTTGATCTCTATGCACAATTCAGTTTGCACATCATGTTACTTAGACCTAGATGTTGTTGTCCCCTAAAGTATTTGGCCGAAGATTGTTTTTGTTTTCCTTTTTTAACACCTTAAAGGTGATTTTTAAAAAGACCTTATGTGTCCCTGCTTTTTGCTCATTTTCCTCAGTGTTTGTTAGTCGAAGCATTATATGATATTCAGTAGTTTCCTTAAACTTTGTAAGAGCCTTCTGATTGCCATGATTTTATAAGTGGACCTCCCTAACATTTGAGAAATTTTGAGCTTTGAGAATTTTGCGAGTGATGAGATAATTTGACAACAAAAAAAATCACTTTAATCAAGACTTCATTTTAAAAAAACCAGTGACTCCAGCTAAGTCGTAGATTCAAATCCTTTCTGCCTGGACTTCACTATAAATATTGACATTAAATGTCCCACTTCAATGTGGAAAAAAAACTGCTTATTTACACAGAGCAGGCCTGGCAGCGTGTGTGCATTGGCTTCTGAACATTGCAAACTAACTTGCAGACTCAGTAGTTTGTTTCTCCAGTGTTGTGGTTAAAGAGTCAGAGTTAAAGAGAAGCTGGACTGAAACTCCTCCAACTCGCTGTCAGTTATAAGCTATATATAAATTTTACCGCCAAAACTTTGGTGCTTTTTTTTTTGGGAAATATTTACCTCATTAGCCAGTTGCCAACACCACGCTGTGGTCTGGGTTTGGTAAATAAGCAGTGTTGAGCTGTTTCAGAGGTTTGATCTATCCTCAGCAGTGGAAGTGGTTTTGGTGCATTTTGTCTGAGGCGGACCCTTGTACAGTACTGTAATATGTGTGCTTTGAAGCCATGTCAGCGCATTGTAACGTACTGTGTTATGCCTTTTTTTGTTCTCTGTTTTTTGTTTTATTGAGAGGGATGATAATTGTTTTTCTACATTAATATTTCTTTAACAGAGGTTAAATATGTCAGAAGAAGAAACAGTCATTTTATAAAAAAATCACTTGTCATCGTAAAACTACATCTTTTATGTATAAAAAGACTAAAGGCATGATTTTAACTTTTTCTGAGAACTTAGATGTCGTACTCAATGAATTAATTGAATTTTAAAAATGAGTGATTTCAAAGATTTCTTTCTCCAAATAAAAAGTCTTCTATGGCTCCAAGCCAGATGCTTGTCCCAGATCTGAGTTTTTTTCAATTAGCGTTAAAGTTATTTCTTTTTTGTGTGTGTGTTTGTGCCTGTTAAAGCTCAGTGTTGCTGTCACTATGTCTGCTCATCAAACACACTTATTCTGTACTCAGTGAATTATGTTTGAAGCATGAGGCATCAAAGATATGCTGACAGCTGTTAGTGATAAGCAGTGGACGATAAATTCCATCCCTAAAGTGAAAGGGCCGCTAACCCAATATAAATAGTTATACAAGCAAAAAGTCTGCCACTCAAAGTTTCTGCTGAGTAAAAATAGATCACTTTAAAAATGTGTTTAAAATAACAAAAGTAAATGTTTTGGAGGCAGATTCTACAGCAGTGGTTCTCAACTGGTGGGTCGGGACCCAAAAGTGGGTCGCGATCCCATTTTTAGAGGGTCACAGAAGCCCCCTCAAAAAAGTAGTGGTATAAAGTCTTTTATTTTAAGGGATGTGTTTCTTATGACACAGTTTGCTTTCAATAGCAGGATATTTAGTGGTGGTGACACCAGTAGTGGCCCACTATTAACCTCTGGATTTGGCTCTGCCAGTTTATTACCTCCGCGAAGCACGAAGCGGAGGTCTGTCGGTCTGTCTGTCTGTCTGTTAGCAAGATAACTTGAAAAGTTATGAACGGATTTTGATGAAATTTTCAGGAAATGTTGATAATGGGCCAAGGAACAGGTGATTCAATTTTGGTGCCCCCCTCCCCCCCGCTCCCTCTCCCCGAAGTATATTCGTCATTAATTGGACCCCAACATCCAACGCAGCTGCTCAATTTTTAGATTTTAGCGCCTCACAAAAAAAAAATACGGCGACCCAGCTCACCCCCTCTCTCTCCCTCAAACAAAAGAAAAAGTGAACAGGTGAGTAGATTACCATTATATCCCTGCCCATACCCATGTGACCCGCTATTCCCCTACTGAATATAATCACCAAAATAATATAACCAAACCAAACACAAACAATAACCAATAGGCACCTTAACCTTATAATAAAATAACCATTCACTTATGGCTCCTACAGCACATCTGCAGCAGTAATCAGGAGGTATAGAAGGAGTCATAGTACCACTGATCAGAGCTGCAGTGGTCATCCTTCTAAAATGATGCCAAGGAAATTGCCCTACTTTCCCAATCTAGCCCTGAAAAACACATACACAAGTGCTTCAGACATGCCATAGGGATTACCAGTAATAGTTCCTGTGACAGGTCAGACAGTGTGAGGGACCCTGCATAACGTCAGTTCTAAACAAAACTGCAAGATGAAGCTTGGCTTAGGAACATATAAAGAACCCTGATGAACATTGGTAGCACATTCTTTGATCAGATGAGAACAAGATTAACGTGTAGAGCTCCGAAGAGGTCCAACAAACCCGGTCAGGACTACCACAGTGAATGCATAGTCCTGACAGTGGAGCACAGCAGTAGGAAGGTGATGACATGGGGCTGCCTCAATGCAAAAGGTATTGGGGAGATGACCTTCATAGATGGTACCAGGAATGTCTGGCTGAAAAAATCGCACAAGTTTGTAAAGGAGAAAAAAGTGAAAACTATAGACCTGGCCAACTATGTTGCCTGACTCGAGTCTAATAGAACACCTTTGAGGTGTTTTAAAGATGGAGGTTGAGTAACACAATCCCTCTAGCAGAAAGCAGCTGTAAAACACTGGTCTCTGGTGGGTTTTTACATCTTATTCTGCCAAATCAAGGCCTCCAATGTCTGCTGAATATTGATATCACCAAGCAGGCTAACTGAGTTGGGCTGCAACAGAACAGTGTAGTGGCTGAAATGTTTTTACTGTAACAAGGTTAACAAATGTAGGTATTCATATATATAATCAGGGTTATCACTTATATTTATTTACCTATATATGTGCAGTTTGGCAGCTTAATCAGCACAATGCATGTAATAATATACGCTGAAAAGTAGCTGGTAACTGCAGTTGTCAGAGTACAATATTTACTTCTGAGAAGTAGTATAGAAAAATCATAAAGAAGTATTAAAAGTGCCTCAAATTGTACTTGATGTGACCTGTTTTGTTACTTACCACCCTTGGTGTTAAGACACCTTCAAATATAGATGGATTTAAGATGTTTGTCGAGACTCTCTGCAGACAACATGATGGAGAACAGTTCATTCTCACAGTTTAATGAATTATAAATGACCTCACCTCAGTTTTCAGTTCCTCACATGACATTATCTTTGTGTTAATCATCACAACAAAAGGGACTGTGCACAAAATGTGGCATCATACAGACGTTCATGATTTAAACCTGCTCTGAGACTCAAACGTTGGTAACAAACAACAAAAAGTGCAGGCTGCAAATTGACCTAAAATGTTATAATAATCTAACCCTTATTGATCCCCTTGGGTTCCTTCCTTCTCTGCATTCATCCTATTCAAAGTTAACCTTAACTATACATACTAGGAGCAGTGGGCTGCCGTGGTGCAGCGCCCGGGGAGCAGTCAGGGGTTAAGGGCCTTGCTCAAGGGCCCACAGTGGTGGTGACTGGGACAAGCGGTCGCTCTGTTTCCCACCTCAACCTCTTGCCAGTCCGGGGGCTTGAACCGGTGACCCACCGGTTACAAGTTCGCTTCACAAACCACTAGGCCACCACTGAATTCAGTGAGACTTGAGTTGTAGTGGCAAAAGTATTAACAGGACTGTTTGAATTTATTTTTGTTTGATAGGGATGATACAGTTTAACATAGCTCCAGTACAGAGCATGTAACTGTTGTGCTGCACAAGGAGTGTGTATTTATTGATTTCTAACTTTTGTCCCTGGTTTGGCATTTACATACATCGTACAATAAAATACACAGCGGCCATTCTCATAAAACCACAATACACTACAGACATGGGCATACACTGAAATACTACAAAATACATTCATTTTGATGTGTAAGAGAAAAACAGAGTTGGTTGAAAAAGCCTTTGTTTTGAAAGTTGTGTAATTCATTTGATTTCAGTTGGTAACGTGTTCCCACATTCACAGCCCTTTATGGAGAAAACTGATCCTCTAATTGGTGGAAGACAAAGTCAGTCTTAAGGAAAGTTAGTAGATTTAATGTTAATGTTGCTTTGAAGAATAAAAGTTTTGTTTTTTTGTTGATTCATTTATGCTGGAGTAATCGATCAACCAACTGAAAGTTTTTATAAGTTTCTGACAACTAATTCTTTAAACATTTTAATCTAAAATTCTCCGGTCACAGCTTCTCATCTGAGAATACCCGCTGGTTGTCTTGGTCTTCTACAGCAGAAAACACAGTATCTTTGTTTAAGGGGACCATTTAAATGTGTCATCAGAAATTGTGATGGATATATTTCACTTTTCTCCAACAACGATTAATATAAGCAATAATCACAGTACATGCAGCCTTTGTCCGTGCAGCGCTGCTTTTACACTCAGGTATCTCTGGATGTCAGGTTACAGGGTTAGGGTTTTTATTGACCATTAAACATTACCGTCCATTCTCAAATGATTCATTCTTGTGTATTCTGTTAAATGTAAAAAGAAAAAAACAACTTTCCTGTTTTCCTCAAATTGTTGATTGAATACTTCCATGTCTGGATTCATCTCTCAATACAAAGTCCTCTCAGGTGTTCTCTTATCTCTGCCATTTCTCAAAAATCTCAACAAATTCATCAGGAGCAGTGTAAAAGCTGTCTTTTCTGAAGGCCCATAGATAATCTTTTTTTTTTTTTTTTCTGCTGCTCGGGCCTTTGAAGGTCTGGCTGGTTGTGGCTGAACTCTGGCCAGAAGGCATCTGTTACTCAACAACATCTGTTCCTGTTACTCTCTTTCTCCCAGCATGCCGAGGGACACGCAGGCTCTCCCAAGGGTGGCCTTTTGTGTGTCCCATTGTCAATTCCATCATTGTCTGCCGAAGTCTGTTCCCATAATGCCGCGGGGTTATAAACCCCACCAGAGGCCGACTCTACCGGGCTGATGATTTACAGTTATTTGTGTCTAAACACAATCAGCGTCTTTGTGGGGCAATTAAGAAAGAAAACTGAGAGGAATTTAAAGAGGTGATTGTGAGCAACACAAGTAAAAGCGTAAAGTTTGTTTTTGATTTCATACTGTATGGTTACTGTGAAGAGGTACGACGTGAGTTTGCTGCAGTGAGAACGAGAAGCTTTAGATAGTGAAAACACCATTAAAGTTATGTTTGGTGGAAGCAGGAAGGGTGGAAAACCAAAACCCAAAGTGTTGGAAGTCCAGTAGGCGTTTCTCTACATTGATCTGAATTTTAGAGCCATGAATTACCTGACTTGTTCTTTGGGAGGAGAAATAGGAGTGGTAAATCTAGCGTAGGGACATTGTTTTTTATGAATAGGCCCCCTCTTCCGTCTCCTGGGAGACACTTTCAACTTCTGGCAGTAGCCAACAGTGTGGGCATAGAAAAGCCCACTATGGGGTCGCCAGGGGAAGACAACAGATGTTACTGATTAACTTTGCTCACAGACCCCTAAAGAAGTGTTTTTCAGAGTGCTTGCAGATGGACAAAACAAAAGTTGTACGCAATTAAAATTTCACGTTTAGCAATATTTATTTGGAAAAATAGTCTTGGCTAATTCCTTCATTCAAAAACGGTAAAGGAAAGAGTAACATAACAATTTGTACAGTACAATCCCTCTTAAATAACATTTTCTTAAAAAAGTCCCATTGACCTGAAGTGCCTTTGCAAATATCATCATTAAAAAAAGCAACTTAAATAATCAGAACAAACAATCACAAATATACAATACAAAATAAAAATAACACAAAATCATTAAATTAACTTAAATTAAATCATAATTTTAAATCATAACTTTTTTCTTGTTTTTTTCTTTCTTTATTTTACAAAAGGACAATCTGTATCAAAAAGCAACATTTTTTTTTTTTTTAATTAAGACAAAGTTTTCATGTCCCAAAGAAGAAAAGAAAAAATGAACAATACTATGTCATAAATGGTTTGGAGGGCTTAGGGAAGAAAACGCACTTCAGTTAACACAGTGATCAAGTATACATACAGTCTTCACAGGTGTGGTGATGGGTGCACAGCCCATGTGAACAGCCTCATGAAGAACAGGCCAGTATGGCCAAACATCCACCGTTTGATGCAGTTCCTGCGCTCAGCAACGGCGTGTGGGTTAGAGAAAAGGCCTGGGTGCAAATGTTGCAAAAACAAAACTCGTATCTTCGTACATTGTCGCCACATGACAGTGTCCGTTTATATTTTACTCTTTACCCCCGATCCCAGATAAAAGGCAGAACAGAAAGCTAAGTAGCAGTTTACTTTCAACTGTAAACTTTTTTTTTTTTTTACCCTGCCAGTTCTTATCCCACAGGCCGCCGCTGCCTGCGCTTAGTTTCCAGTAGAGAACCAGCTCACTCTGAATATCAGTTAAACGTCTCAGTATCAGCAGCAGTCTCAAGGCGGGACACCTCCCCCTAGGGTTAGAGCAGCATCTGAAGGAGCATAAAAACTCTCCCATAGAGCAAATGAGCAACGGGCAGCCCATTGGTGGCCTGTTACACCTGGAGACACAAAAAAAAGACAAAAACATTAGTTGGCGAATGGCCACAGACAGAAATCTGACTTCCTCTGTAAGTAACACGTTGAAAACTTACCTCAGTTGCAATTATACATTCGTCCTTCTCCTCTGACATCACAAACACAGATTTGTACTTGGTGTCCGCACATGCAGACGTTTCTGGGGCTTTCTTTTCTGATGCATCGCTGTAGGAAAGACAGGACAACAGATGTTAGCTTTCTCACTCTGACAGTCTCCGTCTTACATTTTCTTTGACAGCTTCTCAGTAACATTTATTTACCATTTTAAGCGTTTGCTGCGTTTCTCCTCAAACTCAAATGAGTCCAGGGATTGGCACTTGTCCTCACAGGCTGCCTCCAGCATGGCCTCCTTAGCCGCCTGCTCGTAGTTGACCTCGTGTACGAGGTTGTAGTCTGCAGGTGGATGGCGGCTCTTGTAGCTGCTCCTCCCCGGTGAGGATCCCTCATCAGGGTCACCGCTGCAGAAGTCCATCTTCTTGTTGATATTTTTGACGCCTGGCGTCGGCATCACACTGATCGCCAGGTCTCTGTCACTGCGCTGACAGTTGTTAGTCAGGTTATTAATTGTCTCTCCTTCAACTACAGTTTCTACTGGACTTCCGCGCTGGACTTTTGATCGGAAAAATCCAACCAGCACAGCGCATCCTGCCAACAGCAGCAGCACCAGGGCCACACCGGACCCTACGGCCATCCAGGGCACTTCTGAGCCACGGATGGCAGCGTGCTCTGGAAGCAGGAACTGGCAGTTTCTGCCACCGTATCCGGGAACACACGCGCAGACGTAGCGGTTGTTTCTCTCATGGCAGGTGGCACCATTGTGGCAAGGGTTGTGCTCACAGCGGCTGATGGGGGAGCTGCAGTTGCGGCCGGTGTATCCTGGTGGGCAGGTGCAGGTGTAACCGTCAGGGCCTTCTTGGCATGTTCCACCGTTCTGGCAAGGGTACACTGAACACTCGTCCCCAGTGTGGTCGCAGTTCATGCCAGTGAAACCTTCTGGACACTGACACAAGTACGAGTTGACGAGATCCACGCAGCGTGCTCCTGAGAACAGAGATGAAGCCTAGCATCAGTGTTTGGTCCATAAAGTGACTTAGCTGATATTGTTTTAATTCAAGGCACGCTGACAGCAGCTCTACACATCTCAAACAAGACAAAACTCTAATTGTGTCAGCCGGCCCCTCTTACCGTTGGAGCAGGGGCTGGAGGTGCAGTGGTCAATCTTCTTCTCACAGTTGAAGCCTGCATATCCTGTGGGGCACTGGCAGAAGTAGCCTCCGTCAGGGTTGTCAGCACAGCGGCCACCGTTGGAGCAGGGCCCATCAGCACACGTCATGGCACTCAGCTCGCAGTTGTTGCCATAGAAACCGTGAGGGCAAGTGCAGGTATATGTGTTTTCCAAGTCCTGTGAGGAAAAAATAGAACAGACTTGACATCAAGATCTGCTTTACTACTGCATCTGCTACAAACTGTTCCCAATTCAATCTCAGCTTTCTGTATTCCTTCCATTATTTGACATTGTTTTCTAGAAGCTTATCGGGGTTTAAGTGTCGTAAAGAACAGACAACATCGATGAGAAGCAGTGAGGGCATGTGACAAATGCACCAGGCTGCCTACAGATATCACTGGCACTGAGCCCCGGTTAACAGGATGTCTCTATTCTTATTCCAAGTTCATTTCAGAAGACCCCAACAAGCACTTACAGCGCAGCTCCCTCCGTTGCGGCAGGGGTTTCCAGCACATTCGTTGACCTGGATCTCACAGCTGGCCCCAGTGAAGCCGGGCCTGCAGGAACAGGTGTAGCTGCCCTGACCAGTGTTGCTACAAGTGGCTCCATTCATGCAGGGCTTGTGGTGAGTGCAGTAGTTGAGATCTGGAAAGACACAGCAGCACATGTGGATTAGCCACAGCACAACACATGGCAGGACGACAGAATGTCTTTTTGTCCTCTGGCACACATGACTGTTTCTCCTCTTCCAGTGGTTTTTTGTTTCCTGGCCCCCCCTCCTTCTGTCTTTGCTGTTCCTCTAGAAACAACTGCTGATCTGTTGTTGTTTCTTTTCCACAGATTTCGTGCTTTTGTGTTGCCGTTTTGATGTTGACTTTTTTTTTAAAAACTTTTTCAAATAGGGTTTAATTGATGACAAACCAGTGGGAGAACATACTGTTAAGATCTCATGCCAAACATCTTAAAACCTGGCCTCGAGAACACTTTGCCCACTTTTTCTCTCTTTTTCCCAGTAAGCAAGGTTTTGCTGACTTTGAACAGATTGACTCCAGGAAAAACATTTTGTAATTTACATGTCAAAAGATACCTAGGTGCTGAGAGAAAACACTGTCTTTTTTTAAGTCTAGGCTGAGACCTCATTAGAGCATTTAGTTAGCACCGTCTTCAGACTGAAACATAGACACTGAGATGTTGAGCTTTATGCAACCTGGACGTCTAAAAACCTTCTTAACAAGATCCTACATGCCTATATGTCTTTAAACCACCAAATCGTCTGGTTCCCTTCCTTTCTGTCTGACCCCATCAGTCATCTTATCACAGCGTCTCCTCACCTTGGTTGCAGAAGAGTCCCCCCCAGCCCTCCTGACAGTTGCACTGCCAGGGCTGCTGGCAGGTCCCGTGGAGGCAGCCCGGGTAACGAATGCACTCGTCGCAGTAGCGCCCTTTGAATCCCACTCTGCACCTGTTGTTGTCCAATTAGGAGGGAACACCGGTCAGTCCACTCACATTACCTCATGTGTCCCACTAATTAATTAATGCCCCAGTGAACTGGTGGAGAAAACTTACTTGCACTCTCCGGGTTTCTCACAGAAGCCGTGCTCTTCATCGCATCCAGGCAGACAAATCGCTGTACAGGAAGAGAAAGTTCACTTTTTTTAGACAACTTTAGAAGAAAAAAAACAACTCAGATACAGGTTCTTTGTTTAGCTTTTGAAGATAACAAACTTATCACCTAAATCCCCACAAAGTCATTAAAATAAAAGAAAGGAGTGTCTCCTAAACCCATTAGTTGTTACCTTAAACTCAATCTCCTTATCACCATGGAAGAATTTTCTGCTTAACATAGTGCAGAGACAAAGGAGGGAGTGTGTGAATGTGTGTACCCCAGAGTACACACACACACACACACTCACACACACACAGACCCCCTCAACCCACCCCACCACCCTCTTTTTTCTTCTTCGCTGCGGGTCAAAACTCTTTTATTCATTCTGTGTGCGTACACACACACACACACACACACACACACACACTCCCCTTAATGTCTCGGATTGGGGCAGATAAGAGTGGACAGCTGGCGAGTGTGTTGCCAGTGCGCGACAGCTGCTCCATTGTCTCCTCTCTGCCGGCAGCTGCCCACTTCAAACAATACCTCCCCCGCCTCAGCCAATCAGCGGCCGGCCCACTCCGAGAGTAACGAATCGGAAGGTAGCATGTAAATTTATGGCACGCGTGAGATTATTCCCAAAAACTTTCCTTAGAATAAATCAAGTGGTCGTGTGTGTGTGTGTGTGTGTGCGTGTGTAAGGGGAAAGGAGGAGGAGGAGGAGGAGGAGGAGGGGGTGCGCGTGGTGTTTACGCACAAGTTGCCTTCTAACGGCACTCAGAGGATCTGACTACAGACCCAACACAGAAATTAACTTTTCAAACTTTACATTTCCCACACTTTCCCACCAAACAACAAATCATCTTATAATCTGTTGTTCTAAAGTTTAAAGCAAAGTCACGGTGTTATTTTGTCCCAACTTTTATCCTCTGTTTGATATGAACGTTTGTTCTCTTGAAATATATTTTCAGATTATTTTTCAAACTTCCCTCCCACCCAGAAACACATTTTACGCACACACTTTTTTCCAGCAATCAAACTCTCTGTGACTCACGTTCAGTGCAGTACTGCCCCTTCCACCCGGCGTCGCACACAATCTCCCCGCGCTCTCCACAGGTGAAGTGTCCGAAGGCGTCGTCTCTCGGCCGGCAGAACACCGAGCATCCGTCCCCGTAGTAGTGCTCATCGCACACGAAACGATACGAGTACTTGAGCTCGGTCCTCCCTCCGGTGTGCAGGTCCTGGGACCATTCCTCTCCCACCGTCAGATGCCTCTGGGTGGTCATGGTGCTGATGACCCGGTCTGGGTTCTCTAAAGTGTTAAAGCAAAGGATGAGGAGTGGAGAAAGTGCGTAAATGTGATAAAATATTGAAAAGGGAATGGGGGTTTAGCTCCTACCTGTGGAGAGGTCGTCTTTGGAATCGGTGTGTAATGCTTCAATGATCAGCGAGAAGGTCCCCTGGGAACACAAATGGCTTCATGAGACAGGTGGCCAGCGGAGATGTGGTGATAACATCAAGTAAAGGCCCGAGGCGATTGTGCCATACACTCACTGTGCTGAATGCAAACTGCCTAACCTGATCCGGTGAAACTAAATACCTGTAAACTTTCTGCGCTCTCAGCCCCTCAAGTTGTGGTCAGAAATCGAGCCGTTGCGCATTTTTACGCACGGATTTACCAGAAATGGCGCGATTTTTCGCAGCCTTAGTCTCCTACTGTAGTGAAATTGACATGAATGGCTGTATTTACCGGCCACGTGAAGCCGAAGTTAATCCTGATGGGGTTGGCGAACGAACTCTCCGGGATGACATCGGGGACCTGGAACGAGTTGGAGCCGAGGACGGGCGTCACAGCGCCGCCGTAGGTGCACGGAGGCTCCGGTGAGGCGTTGGGCTGATAGTGCTTCAGACAGATCCTGAAGAAGGTTTTACATTCACACTGCTGCTGGAAAGACGAAGCCAGGCCTCCTTTACAGCAGTTCTTGTTGCCCTGTATTCCCTTCTTGTTTAGAAACTCCTGCAACTTCAGCTCAAACACTCCCGAACAAAACCCCTGCGGAGGAAAGCAGCTTATTATCAGTAACTATACACACAGTACCGCTCGCGTATGAGTGTGTTGTGGTGGGAGGGGAGGCGGAGAGGAGGGAGGGGGGGACTGATGGCTTATTGTTTGGAAGAAATGAAAGATTGAGAGTCTTACCTGGCACAGCAACATGGACATGACGGCAAGAGTCGGCAGGATGACGCGCCCCATATTAAATAAATACATAATAAATAATAAATAAATAAAGTAAAAAGTCTCGGGGCTCGGCTTGTCCTCAGGGTGCCTCCTCCTGTTCAGTGCCTCTGAGGAAGATGCATTGAGCACGTTTCTGTCGCCTCACGGGGTTTTCTCATCAACTGCTGCCGCTGTCAGCCACGCCGCTTTCATTCATGTCCCGAGGAACAAAAAGAGGATAAATCCCAAACCTTAAAAAAAAAAAAAAGAAAGCACAAAAACAAGATACGTGAACTTGTGCTATAGTGCGCGGCGGGTGATTAAAAAGCAGGAAAAGTCCTCCAGTCCCGTTACAAAGCGTTAATCCAGTGCGTAAAGAGAGGAAATGATGGGCTCCTTGTTTTTGTTGCAGCAAGAAAGTGACAATTTTTTTTAGGAAGTAGCTTTTTTTGTGTGTGAAGGTCTTGGTCTAACCCAAGGACGGATTTGTCACTGGTCCAACATGCTTCCTTCTACCTCCCAATGTCTTTCCTCACTGTAAACTGTGCGTCTGTCTCCAGCCAAGGCCGCCTGCAGCCTGTTATATACGGCCTGACACATGCTATGGTAATAACATGCAAATGGACCCCCTCCTCCTCCTCCTCCTCCTCCTCCTCCTCCTCCCCGACATCACCTCCCAATCTGGCCCGGCTCTCCACAATGGGATTCCATGCAAGCAAGTAAGCCCAACAGCCTCCTTATTCCTCCTGCAGCACATACAGTGTTAATATCTGCGCTCCAAATGGGGATGTGTGAAAGCATTTTAACCGAATAAGTGGTGAAACTTTGAGGGCGAGCTGTGTGACTCCTACAGGCCGGGACGAGATCTCCCTGTGGGAAATGAGTTCCCCCCCGTTCTTTCTGACGTTTTCTAACATTTCTAAGTGAACTAAACATTTCTAAGTGGTCAGTTAAATTCAGGGATTTAAGAGAGCATCACATAAAGTGGCAAACCCTTTAAAAAAAACGATCAAACAGATTTTTGTGGACTTTTGGAAATCATAGTTCCCCCTCCTCTAAAACTAATGATCCAAGTGTTCCAGTCAAATTAGTAACCTTGATAAACTCTTCAGATTCCAAAAGTTGCACTAAACTTGAGTGTGAAGGGTGCTGAGCATCGTACAGTTGCCAGATTTCCTCCTGGCATGTGGATATTAATGACATGTGGCTGAATTGATCCATCCAGCTGTTGCCTCCCTGGACAAACCTCTTTGTTTTGTGCATCTTAAGATGTTTTTGGGTGAAAAGCCAAAAAAAAAAACCCAGTGTGAAGCTGATTCAAAAATCCTCCCCAAGAAGAGAGAAAAAATGTTTCCTGATCAAACCCTGACTCAGTTAATTGTTTTTCAGCCCTCCTCCTCCTCCTCCTCCTCCTCCTCCTCCTCCCTCCTCTTTCTCAGCATACACAACCTCTAAATTTTGGTATTTCTAGCTGTGGGAAGAATTTGATGCTTTTGAATGGACTCAAAAGACTAAAGAAAACATTCCTTGGCAGAGCTGCGCGATGAGGTAAACGACTTGAGGGGATGGACTCCTGCTTTTCCATTTTGCTTCTTCTTCTTCTCATTCTCCGGGCGAAGATAAGGGAGGGGGGAACGCGTGTTTGCGTGTGTAGATGTGTGTGTGCGTGCAAGGGGGTGCGCGCACCGGAGTCGCTCGCGTGGCCAACATGAGGGGGAACTTTTGTTATTGTGTGTGGTGCAGGAATAAGTTTGCTCTCTCTCTCTCTCCCTCTCTCTCTCCCTCTCTCTCTCTCCCCCCTCAGCTGTATGGTAATTCGGCCAGCACCTGCTCTCCCCTCAATAACAGCGTGTGCGCGCCTCCCTTGGCTGAGCGCGCGCTCACACATCCCATACACAATACTCTCCCTCCACACACACACACTTTTCACTGCACATCAAACAACCCTAACCGGTCAAATATCGCATATATTTGTCTTTTCTTCTTCTTTAAATATTGACCAAATTCTGAAGAGGAAAAAAAAAAACATTCTTCCATTATTTAGGTGTGTGAAGGTGCTGTGTGCACGCGCGTGCGCGTACGACTAAGAAGCAGGGTGGTGGGGGTTGTTGCTTAATTAGGTCCTTCATTAGATGTGTGATTTTTCTGCTGTATAATGGGCTCTATTGCAGGCTGCACGCGCGGGCTACCGCACCATGCACGTACATTGCGTCACTGTGTTCAGATATGCACGTCACGGCTGGTGCTCTGTGACGCCCCTCTCCGGTGTTGTTACCTGCTGCCGTCCCACACACCGGCTGTCGGAGGCCTCACCCCCACCGTCCTCCCTCTGAATAAAGTGGCCTCCTTCCCCCTTCTCCCCCAAATTACCTTCACTTCTTACGTCACATAAGAGCGGTGGTGTGTGTGTAGTTACTTATTACCTCTAATCAATGGCAGCGCAGCTAAACAAAGTCCTCCTCCATTAATAAACCTGTCCATCTCCACCATTTTTCAAACCAAACCCCGGCTGAACCGTGACCATCACAATTACACTCTGGCTGAGACAAGAAAATCAATTAGGCCTAGATTTCACTCAGAGAATAGAGAGGCTTCTTTAGTCTTTAAGGGAGGCCGTTTGAGATGTTTTACAGCTTCTAAAACATCCATGATGAACTAATCTCAGCTTGGTGCCTCACTGAACCTTCAACTTCTGGTGCTCAAAAGTAAAATCGTCACGACCTGCATGTTTACCCCAGATTATAGTTCAACCACGAGGTTAAATGGGTTTGAAAAAGTCTGAAGTGGAATCAGACCTGAGCACAGTGCAGCAAACCCTACTGGAAAAAGTCAAGCTCATCCCCTAACCTGTTAACACACCAAGCCTGCCATCAGCTTTTGTGCACTTGACCGCTGAAAAACAACACGTTTGACTGACATCAAAAATAAGGACTCAGTTTGGACTCTGTTGTCTCTGTACTTTCTCTCCCTTTTCTCGTGGCCAAGAAGCTGCTGGCTGAGCTCTGACTGTTTAACTAAAGTGCTACTGTAGGGGGCTGCTGTAGTTTAACTCCTGCCCACCAGTAGCTGCGTCAAACAAAAAAGGGTGACTCGGGGTCTGACTATTCATCCATTCTCTGCGCTTTAATTTCCATTGATTGTGAATGCAGGGGGGAGGGAGGAAGGGGGTCTTCAGTGAAGGACCACGACACGCCTTCAGACGCGGACAGACCCTTACAAGCCATCTGCCACTAACTACCCCCCTCCCCTGCACATCCAGAAAACGACGTTTATTTTCCTGCTTCCCTCCCTCCTCCTTCCCTCCTCCGGCCTGAAGCGCACGTCTCTATGCGCCTCTGTTCACCGGGCTCCGTCTACACTCAACTGGAAGCATGTTAAAGGACCTGTAACGGTATGGGCCCTCCGGGGCCATATGGCGAGGGGGAAGCCAGGAGAGTTTTTTTTTTTTCTTGTTGGTCCCCGAAGAGGAGACACCACATGGTCACTCGTGGGAACGTAAACACGGCGCGCATCACACGATATCGATCATAAGAAGCGGTGATTGGGGAAGGGGAGGAGGGAGGGTGCTACTGTGTGATGATCAATTGATTTTTTACACCGATACCTCATCAGTGCACAAAATATTGACACATGTTCACCCGGAGTGAAAGCTTCCACCCCGGGAGGAGCGCGCGGAGCTCAGATGGCGCCAGTGTTGGTGGTTTAATTCTCTGACTGATGCAGGAGCAGAAGATCCACAATCAACGATGTCAGGGTTGGATGGAGCGGAGGGGGAGGAGAGGAGGGGAGGAGGGGAGGGATGAGATGTCTTCTAGAGGCCGCCCGTGCTAAAATGTAGGCTACTGAAACCGTAAAGGGAATGGTTTTGAATCAGCACATTAATGAGAAATGCTTTTACGCACGCCTCCCCCAAGTCCTTAATGGTGCTTATGGACAAACACACAATTATAACGTGATGAAAAATGACTCCAATAGTCACACAGAGAATTAATAATACTTGGTAGGTCTCAAAAGTGAGTGTATGTCTGTTTTATTGCACAAGATTTCCGTGTGAAGTACAATCAGAAATGAGTCATATTTCTGAAATACACAATGGAAGTTCGTTATCCGTTGGAGACGCACGATTTAATGCTGGACCTGGACTGTCTCCTTTCTGTTTTACCTGCTGAAACCCAGAGATCAACAGGCTCCTTTGTGTCCAGATCAGATTACTGTGGCCAGCTGCTAGGAGAGGGGGCCACAGGCCAGATCCGCGTTTCCCCAGGGCACTTGAGGGTTCCGCCGAGGCTCCCCACGGCTTCCCACGGCTCTCCGAGGCTCCCGGTCCGGGCTGCTGTCTCATTTGCATACGTTGCTGTTACTGGAGACGTGCTGAGCTTAAGTTTATGGGAAGAGTGCCGCAGTAATTACGTGGGGGGCCCAGAGACGCGCCTGCAAGTGTGCGTGTGTGCGTTGTAAGCGTGTGAGAGAGGGGGGTGGTGTGTGTGTGTGTGTGTGTGTGTGTGTGTGTGTGTGTGTGTGTGTGTGTGTGTGTGTGTCTCAGAGAGAGAGGAGGGTCAGGAAGTTGGATGCAACCCACGTGAGGGGGGGTGCCATAGATATATATAAACACTAGATGA
>OMNN01025134.1:0-28123 GCA_900302755.1 Chromis chromis
CTCATAATAAATAGAGGCTCAGTGGATTTAATGTTATAAACTTATGATCTCAAACATGGTTAAAATACAGAAACTAAGTGAAAAAAATGTTTTAAATGCTTTAAAGTTTCCAAAGATGGGCTGCAATATGTCGGACTGAATGTTTAAATGCACATAACATGATATTTAGATTATTTGCACACAGAATTATGAGAACTAAACGTTAAAACTTACGGTAACGTTAGAAGTCTTATCAGGTAAACTCGATTCAGTTGTAACTCAATCCATTGATGTCATCACTGAAGTTAAACTTACTTTACAAAGTAGGTCCTCAAACTGCATTTAAAGAATTATAGAGTTATTTGAAAATGTACTCAAAAATGTAAATATATAAAAATAGTAAACTAATAAATATCTTTTTGGGGTTGGTATTTGATTGTTGGCCAAACAAAAAAGAAAAATATATGGAAATTGGAATGTGTTAATTTCAGCTTTAGGACATTTTTCAGTATTTCCTGACATGTTGTACACTGAACAAATGCTTCAGTATAAATAAAACAGTCAGATGTATTGATAATAAAAATAATTGTTGGCTGCAGCCTTACAGTTCTCCCATGATGAAATAAAAGAACATTTTTGTTTTGTGTGTGTGTGTGTGTGTGCGTGCGCGCGCATGTGTGTGTGTGTGTGTGTGTGTGTGTGTACGTGCGCGTGTGTGTGTGTGTGTGTGTGTGTGTGTCTGTGTGTGTGTGTGTGTTAACTACGACAGAAAATGTGCTGAATGCAAACTAAACAGTTTAGAGCTTAAAACCTGAATTTGGCACAGAGTCTTCCCACAAGACCAGAAGTAAAAGATGGAGGATGGAGAAGCCGTCACAGTCAAATATCTAATAAATGTGTGATTAATCAAATTACGTGGACCCAGATGACTTATCTCAGTTGGAAATCCAGCCTTGCTATCACGGGCCTACATTAAACAGTAATGCAGGAGGCGCATCCAGGACCCAGTCACATGTCAGAAGAATGATTTACTAATCCAACAAAAGCTGACAGGACAGATAGAGGACATCATAATGCGCCATCATAAATTTGAACCAGCAGACGGGCATCAACACTCACCATGCAGACATGCTGAGGGTGAGCGTGGTATATCTCTTTGAGGTTTCCCACTGAGCATTTTCCTAAATTAAAGTTTTATTTAATTACACCAAAGACAAATCCAGAAGGATTCAAACAAGATAGAGCACCCCATAGTAATGTCCCATATTCACTCCTCCTTACAGCAAACACATTTAATAATATAAAGCCCTGCCCAAATAGTCCATCTGACCAGTTTTGCTCTGCATTAAGCAGTGTCAGAAAAGAAATTCAACTGAGGCTGTCTCATCACATCAGCTGGCTCTTTGTTTAAGTAAAGTTTTAAATAGAATATCAAGTGCTTTCACTACAATAGCAGACTAAAACATGGTGAGAGAGCAGTTACATAAGCTGCCACACGTAATAAAACCTAAAATGTATATGTACCACTGCAAATGTCAATGGGGTTTAAAGGTTATACTTCAACTCATACGTTCCTTTTTATAATAACATCATCTGAATGCCAGCATTTGCGTTCAGTAGTTATGCTGTCTGTGTGTGCATGTCCTGACATAAGAGTGTTTTTATGTATGTGACCTGAAGCCCAGGCTCCCTCCGAGCCTCGTGTGTCGTTTTAGTGTTTAATGTTTAATGTGGTGGTTGATCGCTGCATGAGATACAGTGGCTCCAAAAAGTATTTGGACAGTTAAAGAGGCATAAAACGAGCCTGAGGTTTTTGAGGTTCCTTCATAAAATGCTATGTTAACATGTGGGTAACTGATTTTCTGTCTTTTGGAACTGGTTAGTTGAAAGCAGCTGCTAAAATGGCAAAGATGGGTGAAATGAGCTCAGAGAAAAGGTCAAGCGTTGCCACTCAATTCATTAAAGGAACAAAAACTCCATTCTACAGTATGATGTATAGTCAAAAATTGAAAAAATGGAAGACCTAAAACAAATTGGACCTCATGATGGTGAGTGAGACAGGAGAATTGCAAGATGCACCTCAAAACAACAGTATGAGTACAGAGGGAGAGCGATATGACAGAACCTATTGGGCTTTAAGAATAAGACAGCTTGGATTAAATTTTCAAAAGAATGTGTAAAGAAAGACAGAAGCTTTTCAGAACATCAGTCTATACGGATCTAATGGCAGAAGGTTTGCGTGCAGAAAGCCAAAGGAAGAATTTCAATCAGACTGCACTAAGAGTACAGTAGAACAGCAAGGTGGCTGCAGGCCAGGACTGCTTTTCTGAAAGTCATAAAAGTCAATGTGTATTTACTGATGAAATCAAGAACCTTGAGGTGTACAAGAAATTTGTGTGCAACTTATAGGCAGAAGTCAAAAATAATCTGGCAACAGAAACAGGCTCTTTCAGCAGGATGATGATCCAAAGTGTAGCCGATCCTCCCAGAGCCAAGACCTAAATCACATAGAGCACCTATAGGAACTATGGAGAAACAATGGACTGGTCTGAACAAACTGAAAACCTTGCATTGAACAAACTTCAGACCAAAGCTATCTCAGATTTCATGTCCAGACGTCATCAGGTAATAATAATCTAACCTTTATTGATCCCCTTGGGGAAACTCCTTCTCTACATTTGACCCATCCTATTCAAAGTTAACCTTAACTATACATACTAGGAGCAGTGGGCTGCCGCGGTGCAGCGCCCAAGGAGCAGTCATTGGTTAAGGCCCTTGCTCAAGGGCCCACAGTGGTGGTGACTGGGACAAGCAGTCGCTCTCACTTTCCCCACCTCAACCATGGGCTTGAACCGGCGACCCACCGGTTACAAGTTCGCTTCACAAGCCACTAGGCCACCACTGCCCCCTAGTAGGTACTTTTGGAAACTAAAAGACAGCAAACTCAGTGCTGAAGAACTGGGAAAGTGAACTTTAGTGAAGCCACAACTGACGAAAGACATCGGAAGCCCCAGGACATTTTCTAGTGGCCTGAGGGTCTTTCTGACCTGCTGTTTAAAGGGACTTTGACAGTAGGCTGATGACACTCTCACCAGGTGAAAGTCAAAAGGAAAGGTGGAGCAGAGAGAAGGAGCCTTGAAAATAAGTGGCATGTTTGCCAGTAAAGGATGGGTTTGTCTACAGTGCAATTGCGTTGTCTATGAAACGCTATGTGTTGGCTACCACTGGCAGGTTCCTGTCTATCTAGTTAGCTAAGGTAACATTTTTAAAAGAAAAGTGTTGTTCCTTTTGAATGTTTTTAGCTTTGTATTATACTTACGTTAGTTCAATGTTGTTGTCTCATTTTTCCACTTTGGTGCTGTTTGATTTATGGAGACAGGTGAATAAAGATTTGTATTACACTAAGACTGTTGGCATATCTTGTTTACTGAAAGTAAAATGTAGTATCATAGACACAGCTGAGAGTCACATTTCTGGCCTGAACAATTATCTCAGTCCGCCCCTGGTGTCCAAATATATTTTGTGTTGATTTTGAACCATATAATTTTTGTTTTGCCATTTAAAACTTGACACACTTCTTTTTGTTAAGTATTTTTCCTTGTGCTAGTGCTGCCTTTCTTTAATATAAATTCCATATGCTTTGACATTGCATTGATTGCCAGTCATCCAGGTCACGGTAGTCCTAAGTGCTTCATTAGAAGGCACCTGGAATTCTCATTTTGGTTCTTGAAAACATTTCACCTCTCATCCAAGCAGCTTCCTCAGAAATGAAACATTTCCTCAGTTTCCTGAGTTCTGAGGAAGTCTCTTGGACTCGGTTTTGCTTTGACATTTCGTTTTCTAATGCAAAGAAATCACACACATTATCAAGTGTGGCTCAAGGGTCCAAAATACACTTTGAGGTCACTGGATACACGCAAGTCGAGTCAGTTTTTTGCCTTCACCCACATCCCCACACCCACATCCCCAACCCAAACAAATCCCTTGAAATGTGGAAGAGAAACAGACACTCAGGAACAGCTGCAAAACAGGATGCCCTTGAGAACAGGACACCCCACCCAACATGGCCTGAATAAACAGTCCTGTCAGAGAGCAGAGGGTGGAGCAGAGAGCGGCCACAGGGCACGGAGAGGTGACAAACAGAGCTACGCAAGTCCCAAGTACAAGTTCAAGATGTCTACGTTTTCTGAGATGACACATTCATGCCCCTGTTTGTCAGTGAACATGCTCATGACGTACTGTATAAGCCTCTTTATGCTGAGCAGGGCTACGGTCAAGATTACACAAGTTTAGTCCTAAATAAGCCCAGGTTTTGAGATGTAGTCGAGTCCAAACAGGCTTGGAACTGAGTCAAGATCATGACAAATAAGGCAACATAATGTCGTCTTGCTGTCAGATGTAGTGAGAGTGAACTTGGATAGAATTTCTTTTTCTGTTTCTTCCATAGAAACAAGATATAAAAGGGACAAAAATCAAAGAACATTGCAACGTTGAAGTACAAAAGGTCAAAAAGCCTTTAGTATTGAGCTCAGCCGACACGCTGTGTACTTCTGTTGAATCAGGTATCCAGAACTATAAAGGCTTTTGAACTTTGAGGAAGTAGTCAAGATATTTTGGTGGTATGTTTGTTTTTTGGAGGAGAGGGTGGGGTCCATTCCCTTTTTTAAATGTATTTATTTATTTATCTGATTGGTAAGGGCTGTGTACAACATTAAATACACATGTTAAAATTTGATGCATTGTACCTGAGTTAGCCTAAGGCTAATTTTAATCTGCTGTCCCCTGGCCAGTCACAATTAAAACGACACTAAGCAAACTAGACAGACAAGGCAAAACACATTATACAAATTATACACAGTGATACGTCAAACACACACATGCACGCGCGCACACACACACACTTAGTCAGCACCATGAGTATGTTAGAGAAATGGAACACCAGGATATTTGAGGACAGAGCAAAATAAACAGTTGAGTCCAGCAAAACATAGAATATACTGTATGTGTATTAGATAAGAAGCCAGAAGATCAGTGTCAATGTAATATCCTAAAAAATACAATTTCCTTAATTTTGGCAATTTTCTCTTTGCTCTGATGCATGTCTGACGTTTAAATTATTCATTATCTTGCCCGCTGTCCACCAATACCCCTTTTCAACTGAGCTGGTTCCAGTGCTAGTTCGGAGCCAGTGCCTGACTTAGCACCAGTTCTTTGTGTTTCCACCACCTAAGCACCGGCTCCAGGTGCTAAGAACCAGTGCTTAACAAGCACCAACTCTTGGCTGGGCCAGAGCTAAGAACCGAGTACATCAGGGGCTGGGGGCGGGGTTATCATGACCAACGATCAACGGTGGAAAGGGACACACAAGCAGTAATTTGTGTCCTTTTTCGCCAGGACATCCCTGTTCCGATTGCAAATGTATTGGAATGACTCCCGGGACACAGAAGTTTTGCACAAACTGTTGCGCTGAAATCCAGTACAATTGTGTCCCACTAGTAGTGCGATCACGGAGGTGCCCAGGCAACAGGTGACCTCCGCCTCGCAATCAGCCTTAAGACCATCTATAAAGATAAACATAGATATTATCATCAACTTATTGCGTTTGTTTAACTGCTATGTAATCGATGCAAGGCTCCAACTTGGCTCCTTGCCAATGGAAAAGCAAACAGGTTCTTAGGAGGAACGAGATTTGAACCAACTACGCACCAGCACCAAACTATCACCTGGTTCTTCTTGGTGGAAAAGGGGTATTAGAAGATTAGAAGATACGTGCTCCACCCAGGCAGTGGCAGTCAAGGTGGGACTGGAGCACCTAATAGAGGTGACTGGATACCACAAAGACAGCTTTTGATCAATCTGATTTCTCAGTTAAAGCTGTGAGGAAGTGGAATTCATCCCCACAAACATTAGAGTCTCAGGAAGCTTTGCAGTGTTTAAAACCCGCCTCAAGATTTGGCTGAAGTCAGCACAAAATTGTCACCACCAACTGATATACCAACAATAATTGAATTTATTATATTACACTGATGGACTTTCAGGTTTTGTGTTGTTTTCTGTTGTGTACTTATTGTTCTGTGGTTCATTTTTGTGTTGCTGGCCAGCGACAATAGCTGCTAGCTAGCTCTGGTGCGATTACTTTTAATTGTACGCTGTCCTTGCAAAAATAAAACAATAAAATAAATGTAGAGTCACTAGGAACAAAATTGCATTTTGTGTATCATGCATCCATCTCTGCACTTGCTTTGTGTTACTTTGTTTTAAGATTCAAGTAGCGTTTCATTCATTATTGTAGGAATTAGCATACGTTTGCCCTGAAGTTGCATTACTGTATTTACAACCTTGAAAAACAGAATATATATGTACAACTATGAAAACAATGGGAAAAAAACACATATTTGTGCATGTTGTAACTTCCAAAGCAGCCAGTCTCACTGAGCAGGAAAGACCCCCGATAAAAGCCAGCTGGACTTGGTTGAGGCCAACAGAGGAAAAGCCAGGATTTTAGAAACACAGAGGTCACTTTCATCCATCATCAATATATTCTCACTCATGTAACTGTGTTTTCTACTCTGTTTTGCATGAAACAAGTGATGGTACTGACCAGTGAAGTTCTCAGCTTGAAGGTGTCAAGCTGAATAACAAATGAATACAAGAATGATCTTTGGTTGCACTGGCAGCTAGATATTCATTCAAGTACAACGTTTTGAAAAAAAAAGGAGCCCTTTTTACTTCTACTTAAATCAGTTGCTAGCAAAGACATCTGTTAGGACTGGTGAGATATTGCACTGTGCCAAAATCTAGCCTGATAATCTAAAGAAGATCCTATAAATGTTATGATTGTGATGGGAAGTAAGCACTAGGCACAAAGTGTCAGAAACGCTCAATTCGGCTGTGGACATGTTAAAAAGCGGCACTGTTTTGCCTCCGAGCTGTATAATGTAATAATATGTTATCAACCATTGTCTCCATTGTCTCCAACTATTTAAGTTTTGGTAGGAAAGGATTATTCATTCCGGGGTCTTCGCAGCGCTTTAGGGTGTAGGCTGCAGCACTGACGCTCCAAAATGCTCAGAAATCACAAGTTAAGGCTTTTGGGGATAATGGAGGGGGTGGGGGGGGTGGAGGATTGCTCACAGTGGGCTGAAAGTAGATGGCGCAAGACGGAGCAAAGGAGCCAGAAGAGTGCAGGAGGAGACAGTGGAAGCGTGGGTCGGCCCCAGAGACATGTACTGAGTGGATGTGGAATGACAGCACAAGCCCAATTAGTCTTGGATGCCAGGGCTGCTACAGGGAGGTCGGTGCAAGTGATCAAGCCATTCATGCATTCAAGCACTCGCCCGCAGGCATTCTCAGCCGACAGCCTGGGTAAAGTTACTCTATCACTGCTTCTGCTGGACTCCCGATCACTCTCATACTGCTGCCTCTACACCCCCACCCCCCCTCTTCCTTCCTTCCTCTCTCCTGAAATGTGCTGCCTCGCCCGCTCCCATTAGTCTTTTTTTCACACTAATCCTGAGTTGCTTCTCTTATCCGTCTGCCTTTTTTTTTCCCCCTCGCACATTCACACTCGCTAACACACTCGCTCTTAAGGACATTAACACACTCCACCTGAAAGCCTCTCCATGCTTTAACAGTGACAGTGCACTCCCTCCGTCCTCCACACCCTCCCACTTGTTTCCCATCCCCAGAGCTCGAGTATTACCTCATCCCACTCAGAGGCAAAGGAAGGCATGCGCTCCATGGACGGCTGCCCAGAGCTGCAGTTAGACACAGACCCACTGCGGCCAGCCAGACCTCCATCCTCCTCCCCGAGTGGTGACGCCAACAAGTCAGAGTCCGACTTGGACAAGCTTCGAATCAGCCCAAGGTCTGCAGGTCTGACTTTGACCACTGCTGCTGATGCAGACTCAGCTGAAACTCCACTCGAGTCCTTTGTGTCAGCCTTTGGATTCTGGATCACCTTGGTGGGGTTGGCATCCGGCGTGCACTCTGCCATTGTTTTGGAGCTGCCAAGAGCAGCTCGGGACCCTCAGTCTCCTGCAGTGTTCTGACTTGTTCAGCCAGTCAGTCCAGAGAGCGATCCAGAGTCTTTGTGGAGCTTTTAAACTTGTAGTTGTGGAACAGTTGTACTGAAAGATACAGATTTATGAAATATAAATACTGTAGACTCAGAGAATCCTTCTGCGCAGGCACTAACTCAAAGTCACACAAACTTCTCCTGTTTGGGTGGGAAAGGCAGCATGTGAGTGAGAGACTTTGTTGTGCACAGAAACAATCATCACGGTCCACCCACTAGTTGTATCCTGTAGCCCTCCCCTTTGTGGCTGGCTGCCTTCTTTGATACTCCTACACTTTCTCCTGTACACAAAGTCGGGTTTTATTGTCAGGTCAAGTGTGTCATGTTCTCATACAAAGCCTAAAAGAGAATATTCCCAGAGGAATATAAGTGTAAACCACGATTAGATGGAGCAAGAAGATGAATGCCTGTATGCACGTGCACATACACACTCACAGATACACTGAATTTCAATTAAGATAACCTGATTCCTAATAATTGAGAAACTCATCACTATTTGCCAAAAAAAAAACCTCTTCATCACTGCATGCTCTTACCTGCTGCCCTGGTTCTTTCCCTTCCCCTGTGTTTGTGTCCGTCCTGCTCTGAGGTTGTTTTCAAAGTCTTCAGGAGGACTGGTTCTATCCCGTAGTGAGGATCAGAGGACGGGAGGATCCCAAAGCCTGGCCTTATTCAGACTGACAGCTGGGGTAATCAGGTTACTGACGCACTGGGTGGCTGCTCCATTTTAAAGGAGGGAGAGTCGGGATTCCTCCTTTGCTGCCTGTGTGTGTCTACAGTGTGTGTGTGTGTGCAGGAGGCTGAGGTTACTGAGTTGTGGTTAGTTTTGTTATCGTGAAGCAGGCAAGGCAAAAATAGTGTTTTAGACCTTTATGGAACCAGCTTGAACTGCCAGTGAGATTTCTATCATCAGTCAAATCAGTCAGTCACTTCTTTGGATAGTGACCCTGAAGATGCTGTTCTGGATGCTTCTCCTCCTTTTTCCTCATAGGAGAAATCTGTTCTTCGTAAGGAGCAGGTACCAGAGGTTTAAAAAATCAAGATAAGAAATGTTGATGATATGGCAGGGATGTAGAAAAGATCTCATACACTCTGTGCTATTTATGTCTCCTCTCAAAGGGAGCTGACGCTGACAAAAGGGTCTCTTGTGAGGCACCCTTAGTATTCACAGGCAACCATAGTCGTGCACAGCGCCTCTGTGCCCTCAATCAGCCAAGTTCCTTGCATGCTCACCTCTTCCCTGTGGGCAGCGCTGGTATATGTGCATGACAGAAAAGATAACATCCTTCGCTCACCAAGGAGGGCTGCATGCCGCCACACACTGCTTAGGCTGGCAATAACAAAAGCCACGTCTAATGAAGCACGCTGAATTGCACACTTAATGATCTCTATGACGGTGATGAGGATGAAACAGTTTACGTTATCCACATCTTCTGTGCCATTTTAAACAATGGAGTCTCTGGAATACAACATGTTTCAAGATAATGATGTCTTCACGGCATATTAGAGCGACTAAAATAAAACATGCATCCCCTCCTTCAGCTGGCTGGATGCTGAGCCTCGGGCTAAAGACAGTGGTGACTCATGAACACTCTTCTCTAACAAAGACATGCACACTGTGCAAGTCACAGAGAGGCATCGCATACAGTAAACACACATGCTGGAGTGCAATGTTTTCCTGCGCACAGGGTTTGTGTCTGTGTGCACAGGTTTTGTGGCACTAAATAGTTTGGGCTCGCTGGATGCTTCTTTTAGGATTTTTCTGTGTGTGTGACGTCCCTGCCACCTGCCGTGTGTGTCTCCAGGTAATTGGCATTTCAATAACACTGCACAAGTTCTAATAACACTTTTCTCACCACTCCAGCTTATAAATCATCATTCTTCTCCGCAATTTGGTGCCCTGCAGTTCCCACCTAATCAGCCGACATTACGGAGACGGAGAATGAGGCCACTGGGTAAAGATCTAATAAAGTTAATCAACCTCGGAAGCTATTACCTTCAGATTGGCTTCAAAACAAGTAGTGCAAATCAGCCTCTCATGAACGTCATAAAATGTGCTGTACAATTCTCCGTATGTCTGGGAATCTCCAGACCCAAGTGACAGATTTGGCTCATTCATTGAAATCCCACTGCACTGTGTTTAGCTTGTTCTCCTTGGAGAGTCTCACAGGACGTTAACCCGAGAGTCACGGACAAGAATGCTCTGATGCTGACCTTTGAGGTCATCTGTTCCCCGAGGCAGCAGGGATGTCATTCATCCATTTTCAGAGCCCCAAAATGTGGAAATACATACTGTCTATCACTGGACTAGCAGAGCAACCCAAGAAATAGTACTGTACTAGATCAAGTTCTGCTCAGGAGAAATTAGAGGTCATTTACAGGCCAACAACACAGTGGATAGACATTTTGAAATAACCCCAAATGAAATTCTTTACCAAGGCAGCTAAAGTAATGTTCTGGGGCATTATTTCAGAGCTATCAAGAACAGGTGTCTCCCTTTGAAACAACGCTGTTCAAATATTTCTTCACTGTAAAAGACACTTCAAAGTCAAGGGATGAAGTGAATCACTTCAAATAGAGGCAACAGCAAAACTACCTGCTGTTAGCTCAGAATGGCTAAAGATGTGGCTTCTGTGAAAGCTTTCCAACAGACAAGAACAGAGCTGACCTCTCAGCAGGGAAATGGGAGGGCAAGTGTGCATGGCTGAGTGAAGACGTAGTGCTGGATATCCATCAGCATTAGGGAAGGAGAGGGAGCGAAAGGGAGACTGGAGGGTAGAGACACGATCTTTTCTCAGCGTCTAACTGGGTTTAGTCGCTAATCTCGTCGGGCTATTCTGTGAATTTCCTCAAACACTCTCATATCAGTAGCACCTGAAACATCTGTAGGCTATGGGAAAATTGACAAGAGGTTCCCCACAGTAAATTGATCTGACAATTCTCCACTGGCATACAGTGGTTTACTGGCATTGTAGTCAGAGTAATTGGATGGCTTAGCAAAAACAGTTTGTATTACCATAAAATCTGATATGGACATTCATGGAACCATGGTTGTCATTTATTAGCAGGACCAGTAGGTGTTCACTTGATATCTCATTACCTAGAAGACGTTCATTGTCCTGTGGTGATGAGCCAAAACAATTTTCATCATCCCAACTTTTATACTAGCACCACCATGAGGTTCATTTGTGTGGTTTTGAGTTGACAGCTTTTGAAGTGACAACTTTGTTTATCCATTTTTGTCTGAAAAATTAAACGCAGTACGTTGGTATATGATCCAATTTTTTGCAAAACTAATGACATTCCCATAAACATCAGGTGTAGTTGAAGGTATATGCAATGTACAAAGGTTAGCATGCTAATATGCTAAACTACAATAGTGAATATGTAGCTGTTGGCAAGCGAGCGTGCTAACTTCACCCTCATACAACTGGTAGCACGACTGTAAACTCCATACATTTTCTTCTGCTTATACGGGGATGGGTCGTGGATGCTGCCGCGCTATCCAGTTTCTCCTGGGGGATCCGGAGGCGTTCCCAGGCCAGATGAGACATTTAATCCCTCCGGGGAGTTCCAGGAGTACCCAGAGGTCCCAGCTGGATGTGCCCAGAAAACTGCCAAAGGAAGTCACCCAGGAGGCATCCTAATCAGACACCCAAAAGACCTCTAATGGCTGCTTTCAACGCGAAGGAGCAGCGACTCTACTCCGAGCTCCCTCTGGATGTCCGTGCTCCTCACTCCTGTCTCTAAGGCTAATCCCAGCCACCCGATGGAGGAAACTAAATTCTACTGCTTGTAGCTACGATGTCAGTCTTTTGGTCACTACCCAGAGCTCATGACCATATGTGACATAATATCTTGCACTCAGAGGAAATTCACGCGTCGACAAGAGCTTTTATTTATTGTTAAACGCATTCCAATGTCTAATCATGTGTCGAGTCTGAAGGCATCAGGACCACAGGGATGTAATCTGAATCTAAAGGCTCAGAAATGTGTTGATAGGCAGCAGATGCCTTTGAATGAGATGCATTGTTGTGACAGTGTAAAAACACTGAGAGAAATCAATCCTGAGAAGGACATTTCAGCCTCGATGCCATGAAATCTCACCTCCACATAACTCAGCGATGTTATTACAGCATTCATACAGCCTCCCTTTCAAAAGCAAAAGTATATTTTTGGTCTGGTGCGATAAGGGATTCATTCTTTTCCATCACGCTGCACTGCATCACGTGCCACAACAAATGCTGCCGGCCACATAAGGACAGAGATAAAATTAACAGATAAATCTACCGTGCTGGAAAGATCAGAATCAAAGCGCACCGTGGAATCCAACTGTAGTTCCTTCATTCGTACATAAGATGAGAAAGGATGGCATGATACCCTGGGTGTAAAGGGGGGGGAGGTGTGTGGATGCAGATGTGTGTTCACCTGCAGTGCATTCATGTGTGGATGCATGCACATGTGTTTATGGCTGCACATGTCAGTGTGTGTGTGTGTGTGTGTGTGTGTGTGTGTGTGTGTGTGTGTGTGTGTGTGTGTGTGTGTGTGTGTGTATGTGTGTGTCTGTGTGTATGCATGCAGGAGTAGATGTTTGTGCTGAAGCCAGAGGCACGCAGAGCTTCCTGTGTTAGGTTAATGCTCACAGTGAAAACAATGGGCACAGCTCCATGTTTCTGAATTCCCCATCAGGGGGTCGATGATGACAATGGCTACTGACAGATTAAACACATTCCCTGTTTTATTGCAGTCGACTCAGAATATCACGGTTAAAAAACGAAAAGGAACACACCACAAATTTTCAATTAAATCCAATAGCTAACAATTCACTATGTCTTATCAAATGTGCATGGCGAGGGAATGAAGGAAAGACACATTTAAATTCAGTGGGAACAAAGGACAGAAGGAAAATTGAGGGTGTGTGGGGGGTCGGGGGGGGATGCAGAGAGACACAGAGGAGAGCAGGTAGAGCGAAGATGAGAAGCAGGGTAATTAATCCACAGATAATGCTGACGGTTCACAGCCGGGTCACTTTCAGTGTAACACCACCATAATAGCTGCCCTTGACAAGCTCAATATCCAGCGAGCACCGGAGATGTATGTCCAAATGATAGTAATGATATTGGCAGTCATGAATCAATCAGACATGCTCCATATATTCAGCTCGGCGTCAAGAAATTTATTCTCAGGGAAGCGATAATGTAAGACAATCCGCTTCCATTATGAGCCGACTCACACAGCACTTTAAGAAAGATTAAGAACGCAAGTTGAGAATAGAGACATTAATCACTGTTGATAGTTGAGGGAAAATCCATTTATAAAATAAGAGTTTGCACATGCTCAAGGTACAAAATAATATAGGAGCATCTTTGTACCGTCGCATCTCTGTTGGACAAACCCCAGTCTAGACCTGGCCTTAAAAACGTTAGTGCTATTGCTAAATCTGCCCTCATCTTTAGATACACAGCGCTCACCCAAAGGCTTTTAGCCTTTTTAACTTCTGAACATCAAAGATTTTTTAGAGAGTAGAAGAATTCTTTCCTTCCTTAAAAATAGACTCTGCCCTTGACTCTATATCGAGCACATTTTTAGAAGCAATTTTACTTGTTGCTGGAGTAAAAGGCAACACAGCACTCTAGTATTCAGCCCTATCTCGCTGTCATGATGTTTCTTTCAGATTGAGAAGATGACATTACAGGAAATTTTTTGCCTAAACCTCGATTCACCTCGTTGTTCTTATTTTTAGAAAGAGAAAATGCTCCTATTGTATTGTGCTCATGAAATACGTTATCCTCTTGGAAAGCTTAGTCAGTAATAACTGCAAATGCAGAAATTAAGAGCTCCTCAGAGAAGCGTGGCTCGACAACATGAACACTCTAATGGCAATAAAAACTCAGCAGTTCTCACAAAATGAATAAAGCGGTGCCTAGGAATGGTTTGACTTTTCTTCTAAGGGATGGAATATGTTCATTTAGCAGAGAGCTGATTATCTGACTCAAATCTTCAGCAAAAGACAGAAGGAAGCAAAGCAAGAACAATACTCCAGAGTGCAGAGCAGTCTCTCGTCTACTTTGATAAAGACAGGTTTTGCTCATTTCTAACAAGAGCTGAGTCCTTGTATTAAACACCATTACATGCATGAGTGAGATGGCAACAGATGATGGGTTTTTCAATTCCACCTTGGGCGCATATTGACTGACAGAAGGGAACAACAGAAATTTCTATAGCGGAGATAAGCAGACAGACACTTGATTGCAAAGACAGCTTCCCGATAGAAACAATTTGGGATACTTGAGGCAGTTCCGTGTGCGCCTCCGAGGCTGGAAAAGAAGCGATTTGTGAAATTTCTCTCCTCTCTGCTGGTAATCTTCCCCAATCACTATGGGGGGGAAAAAGTGCAGATTTGGCACCTTCATTTTTGGCTGTTTCGTCGTGTGTGTTCGTGTACAAGGACTGAACTGGAGGGTTTTTAAGATTGTTCATGCTCCAGATGAGAAAGAAGATGAGCAGGAGGGCCTTTATGTGTGCACAGTGCACACGCATGACTGTTGAAACTCACAAGTCCATGTTATGACTCTTTCTATTGCTCATTGTCATTTCCAGCATGTTGGCAGAGAGGAGTAACTACACAGGAAAAGGGCTTTCAAGTTTTCAGGCTGGCTCGCAAACTGCACAACAGATAAAGTAGTTGTAATGGCATTATTTCATGTGTTTTTTGGCTTTTTATGGCATTTTTCAGCTCAAATATGCGTGTATGAGATTTAAAGGTAGCTCAACCAACAGTTTGGTTAGGACAGTTACATGTGGCTAAGCTTGCTACATTAGCTTACCCAGATATTTACTGACAGAATTTAGCTACTGACTCATTCTCAGTCACTCAATTACAGATAATAGCTGGGAAAACAACAGTATTTGGTTTGAACTTTAGCTGAGCTAGCGAGTAAAGCTAATTTTCACATGATGAAGCAAGAGCACAGTTAGAGCAGTTAGCTTGGTTTAGAGCCTTGTTTTGCAGCTAATGCTAATTTTACACAATGTTTTCACAGAAACTATACATTTGTATGGAACAGTACATTTTTATAAGGGAACAAATTTAGTCAAAAAACTATTTTGGCCAAATATATAGCTAGTGCTTTTGGGCTTTTTCAGGATGAACAACATATTATATCAAGATTTTAAAAGAAAAGCATACTTCTAATAATAGTCTGTAATTTGTTATAGATAATAGCTAGGGAAAAAAACAATATTTAGTTTGAGCTTTAGCTTCATCACATGATGAAGCAAGAGTACAGTTACAGCAGTTTTGCTTGGTTTATAGATTTGTTTTGCAGCTACTGCTAATTTTAAGAGCTATTTTCACAGAAATCCCACATTTGCATGGAACAGTATATTTTATAATGGAAAAAATATGTCAGAAAGTTGTTTTGACCAAATATATAGCTAGTGCTTTTTGGATTTTTAGGGCTACCAACATTATATCAAGATTTTTAAGAAAGGCATAGTTTTGGCAGTAGTCTGTAATTTCATGCATTAATAACTGACAATTAACCTTCAATCAGTGGCACTTTTCAGCTTAAAAAAACTGTACATGCATAGTCTATTGTTTTGGAACACAAATCAAAGGAAACTTGGCCATGGCAAAAGTGTGATAGTGCAAATAAAGGTGAGATAAACTAGAACTGCAGCAACATTACATGAACACGGGGGCTGACTGCTTTAGACAAAAAAAAGAAGCCAGAAAATAAGATTTTCTTGCAACAAAGATGATAAGAGAGGCAAAAAATAATCTTGCGACGGCACATCAACTATGAAGCGGGGACACTCTTAAGAGGTAGAAATTTGCAACTACTTTTATATGCATGTATGGATAAGAACCATATGTTTGAGGTGATGAGGACCCTGATAAAAAATTCAAGTCCTTTAGTTGGAGGTGAGGTTATATGAAAAATTTATTAAGTGAGGTTATTCCAAATTTAGACTTTCTGAATTGGGGAAAACAAAAACACTGCACAAGAGAATATCTCCCTTTGTGTGCTTTTGTTTTGCATTTTTATCAGCTTTTGAAAATTACCTTTTACTGTCAGAGATGTAGGTTATTCCTGGGATAGATGGTATTTATCTAACAATGAATCATGATAATAACATGAAGAGTTTTCTTTGAAATGATTTCATAAGTAAAATATTTCCTATTCGATTATCATAACATTACTGTAATATTGGAGGAGTTAGTAACAATAAGGCAAAATTATTATTACCCACATTAAATAAAACAACTATTTTTTGATGGTAATCATTCTGTAAATCAAGCAGTATTTGATCAACAAACAGTCCGACCTCAGGCTCCATTTAGTAGCAGTTCTGGAGCTTTCAACTCTATCAACACTATTTTTGTCTGCTGCGGACATGTATTTGTAGATGTTCTATGAGTACAGCACTTACTTAAAACTGAGCATCATAGTTCAGCCAAGGACACAGAAACTGGCTGACAAGCTCGTGTGATGTAATCAAAAGCCCCAGAACAGCTTCTGCTGCCATTTGTGAGAAGAACTTTGAAGCTCACACATGATTTGGGAACAGAAATCTTAGGAGGCAAGATTCATGCCAGCCACCTGTAGATGTGAAAAAAAACAAAACTGGAGGCTGGAAACAAGACAGAGTGCAAGATTGGATTTCAGTGTAATCATAATTTTCATACTGGCTGAAGCATGTATAATTTATTTTAATTATGCTGCTAAATAACAGTTTCCTTTGGGCCTTACAGTACTGAGTTAAATCAAGAATGTCTGACAGGGCAGTTGGGTGGATTTTCATTAATTTGAAGTTTAAAATCCATTAGAATTAATATGATGCTCTGACTTATTTATAAGCAGTTTTCCTTTATTCTCACAAACAGTAACTGTGTCAGTAGAGAGAGTTGAGCGTCCAGTGCTGGCCTGTCCTTTTGACTTTATGAAACTCAACTGTAAAGTACAAAATACTTTGTATGCAAATGGTGACAGATGAATATTTAACATGGTTATTTATAAAACGTGGCAATGGCCAACACAGTGGAGCAGGTGAAGGAGAATCACTGTCAGTGTCCACAGAGCGTACAGCTGGCCGGTGGCAGAGCTGCCTCGGGGCTGGCTAAAGACAGTTCATACTGAAGTAGGGCAGCTAACAATGTTATGTGCGCTCAAAATGTTCACCCAATGGCAGCCGGTGACTAGTTCTTACAGTCACATTTAGACATTTGGTTGATGGCGTGCTGTCATTTTGCTCAAGGACACCTTGGCAGGACACACAGGCTGTTAGCAGTGATTGAATCTTTTCAATACAGTGGAGTAAAACTAACCACTCTTCATCTGCCACCATAGTGTGCTACATTGTGCCGTCAGTAAATCAATCCTGGAGGGAAAAGAAATAATAATTCCATCTTTCTTCCTGGTCACTGACAAGACCCACTAATCAAATTAGCCATAATTGAATCTGATTTGATGTCATTCATTTGCTAACCACCCAGGCGTTGCATTTCAACATCTCAGTGGAAGAGAATAATCCACTGTGATCTAGGAGCGAGCATTTGATTTTAAAGGATGAAAAGTGCAACAAAAAGTTGTGACCGTACACGTAAAGGTACAACAGCTCTGTTTTCTACAGCAGGTTAGTGAGAGATTAGATGCAGGCATTGCTTTGTTTTCTCGGATACTGTGGTGTAGTACATCTGTATCCGCCCGTGGGCCCATGGGAGCCCCTGCTGGCCAACACAACCACTGTTTGAAACAAGCAGATTCAAGAGGCTCTCCCTACGGCCAAGGAAAATGGATATTGATCTGGAGCCATGACTAAATGGATTAAATTACAGAGTAGTGTTGGTAGCAGGGAAGCAGAGAGAAAGAGACAAGAGGGAGGAAGAGGAGAGGAGGGAGAAGAGATGGGAGAGAGAGACAAAGGGGAGGAGGAAAGGAAGAGACAGGGGGCATTGAGAGAGTCTACCAAAATCTTTTCCTTGCAGACTGCTTTTCTTTCTTCCTGATTCTTTTAATCAATAGGCCACCCAGCAGCCCTGTGCAATCATCCGCTGCATGCCATACTCCCGAGCATCCTCCTGGTCTTCATGCAGTTATGAGCCAATTGGCTTTAGAGGAATTGCTAGTCGGGGGGATTATCATTTTCCATTCAACCAAGGCTGTTGAGTGGTAAGAATGCCAACTGCATGCTGGGAGCAAAAGAAGATGCATCATCATGAATACAGAACTCAAATGATTCTGCAGAGAGAAGTCTGGGCGGATCCGGCCGACCGTCAGTCACAGTCAGACCAGTTTGGTCTAAACAGTTAATCAATCAGCAGTCCTGCCTGAGCCCCTCTCCTTCACGGCCTTGCTGATGGGTCTGGGGGGGGGGCAGAGAATAGCATTCTGAGTGAATCCTGTGAGCTCTGTGTGTTGATATTCGTGACATTAATGCGTCCACTTGTGAGAGGAATATCAAAGAGGTGAGCGTGAACTGCACTGTAAAAATGAAAAAGTTAGGAAAACTTGCAATTTTGCTGCATTGAATTTCAACTGAACTTTACATCTCAAAATTTTAGCCTTACGCAGTCCTACTCAACTGACAGCCCGGGGGCCACATCAGGCCAGCGATAAGGTGCTGGCTGACCCACTGACCACTACGGGCCTTTTAATATGCATTCATTTTATCTGATAAATATTACTGTTTGTTTATTAAACTGACTCCTGGCTGTAAAAGTGGCCCCTGGGCAGAGTGAATTGAGTATCCCTGGCTTAGTGACTTAAAGAAAGTAGAATAAATATCCTCATATTAAACGGCTTGTAGTAATGAACCCACAGAGAATTTAAACCCTGACTCTACACCTCCCCTCAGCTCTACAGAGCTTCATAGCAGCTTTCAGCTAATAACTTTACTATACTGCAACGTTTTCAGCTGCTTTCAGCTTTAGAAAGCTCTATAAAGCCAGTGTACACTACTACTGCTTAGCACTGAATGGCAAATTTAGTAACCAACTGGTGAACACAGTGGAGGAAGATATTTCCCTTAGAGGTTGGAGGAGATCAAAAATCGAGCTAAAGTTGCATTTTACCAGGTTGCAATGTTGCTGGATGTTTAATTAGGCGAGCAATTCCAATCATATCAACTTAAGAGGTGGAAGTTTTGTGTCACTTGTCTGTTATTTAAGTGTAGCTTTTGTACACCATAGAACCTGTCACTGTGTTAACTTAATCTGAACAGAGTAAAGGGACATCTTCATTTATACTCATGAAGCATTTTCACCCTGTAGGTAATTTCTTGATTATCAGTAATGTTAAACATGTCATACATATGTTAAATATGTAAAATCAGGTGCCTGAGGAGCTTCACTCCATGACAGATATTGCATTTGCTGTATAATTTACAAGCTGCACCATCAGTACTTCTACATACTAAATAGGGCTACCAGAAATGAGTCAGTGTGCAGATTATGGTTATCATCTAATGCAAACGTATCAAAATTATCTAACATGTAACCGTCTTCAAATGAGAAAAAAGCTTGCTAGGAAGTACATGCTAGAGAGATAACAATACTTCCGTACGGCAGTGTAACATAATCTGCTTTTACTACTGCAGCTGGGACTGTGCCTACACAGGCTTTAGACATAATTGTATTATGTATTATTGTATTATGTTCCACTGTGTGCAATGTCTGCTTGGGTTATTACCTCTGCCAAGCGAAGCAGCGGAGGTTATGTTTTTGCCAGCGTTTGTCTGTTTGTTCATTTGTTTTTGGACATGAGCTGCTTGGCGGAGGTCTGCGCTCTCCGAGTGCTTTTATAGTTGTCATTGTTTTAGTGTATTCTACTGTTTTCATTGTATGGTATGTTATACATTGTGATGTTGCAGCTGTAATGTAACACTATTGCTCAAGACAAAATTCCCTTTGGGACATTGGAAGTATATCTTATTGTATGTTATCTTATGATTTAATTAAAGTTAACTGTTTGAGTTTAGGGGCTGCACGGTGGCTCGGTTGTTAGCACCGTCGCCTCACAGCTAGAAGATCCCCGGTTCGCGTCCCGGTTAGGATGCCTGGGATCTTTCTGTGTGGAGTTTGCATGTTCTCCCTGTGCAGTGTGGGTTTTCACAAGGTTCTTTGGCTTCCTCCCACAGTCCAAAAACATGCTGAGGTTAATTGATTATTCTAAATTGTCCTTAGGTGTGAATGAGAGTGTGCTTGGTTGTCTGTCTCCATGTGTAGCCCTGTGATAGACTGGCGACCTGTCCAGGGTGTCCCCTGCCTTCGCCCAAGTTGGCTGGATAGGCTCCATCCACCCCCTGCGACCCTACAGAGGATTAAGCGGTGTATAGATAATGGATGGATGGATCCTTTGAACACACAACTAGCAATTTATCTGAGCAAAAACTTTACAGCCACAGCCATGCTAGCAGCCCTCTTTGGCACAGTGATGCTTTTGAGCTAGATGCTAATAATTCATACAACAAGAAGAGGTGTAATTGATCAACAAAGTCATCAGGATACATCATCTGGAAACCATGATTACCTCTACTAACGTTTGGTCCAATCCATTTTGCAGATTTTGAGATATCTTTAAAAACTATGAGCTGCTGGTGTCACTGGATGAATATTTAGGATTATAATTACGAGTCATCCTCTTCGTGACATGACAATCTGCCTCAAATTGCATGTCAATCTATTGTGTAGTTGTTAAAACAGTCCACCTAAAACTAAAAATAACAACATCATGGTGGCGCTAGAGGAGAAGTCAGGGGATGTTAAGCATCTATGCAAAACCAGTTGTTGGGATATTTCAGTCTGGACACCTCATATCATGTGTTTTGCAATATTTCAAAATGCATATTTCATATTCCTACATCATAGCTGGCTCAAACAATCTCTATTTCTTCTGTGCTTTTCAGGTTTTGTTGAGCTGAATCATGTGTTGATTACTTGCTACCCACCACTGAGTGCAAACTCAACATCTGGACCACTGAGGCTGCTTCTGAACCAGAGGAGAGAGAGAGAGAGAGCGATGACCGAGTCAAGGACACCTCCTTTTGGATGTACTAAAACTTTGGAACTCAGAGAGCATTTGTACCAGCCTGGTTAGCCCCAGGACTTTTTTTCTTCTGCACACATATACACACCTCTTTTCCCACAAAACCCTGCTTGAATGACAGCTACCTTTTCTGGACCACAAAAAACTTTTACTTGAACACTGAGGGAAAAAGAAGTAAAAGAAACTCTATCGAACCTACTTACAATGACCAACCCCACTGAACTCTTAACGGGAATATGGATGTCAACAGTCCAACAAGAACAAAACAAACTTTTTAAAAACTGAATAGTGGATTGCCGTAGGAGATCTTTCTGTAAGATGGTTTGAGTTTGGGACAATTGACTTTTGAAGACCAATTTCTAAGACTTGAAACAAGAAGGGACAAATTCTCGGAGAGAGAACTTAAGTAGGGAATGTGATATTTTCAGGACACAAATTGGCTTCGATTTGGGATGGCCATCTTTAGCTCGGAGTGCCTGTCCGTTTCCAGGGGATACCGTTGCCGAGGAGAGCCATAGCAACGGTCTCCAGGGAGTCTTATCTGTCATTCCTTAGTTGTTTTAGGGACCAAAAGACCAAACGTTTTTATTGCTGAGGACTTGTAGCTCTAGTATACTCGGACCACAGCATCTCTTTCAGTCAGTGTTAACTGGTTGGGGAGTTGCACTTAAAAGAAGTGTACATTTCGAATATATACAACACATGTATATATACATATATATTGCTGATATGCTTTTTGAATACAGGCAAAACTATTTCAGATGACCAAATGGGGTCTCTCACTTCGCTAGTTTACAATTACTCAAAATGTTTATTTTTTTCTCTTCTCATTTTGTCTTGGGAGGGATGGCGAGTGCATGGGAGGGGCTGCTCCGTATCACAGCCTTATCTTTTTTAACTTGACATCCTAACCTCATAGATAGAATAACATCAGAAACGTTTGAAATATATGAACTTGTTTATATTTGCAGTACATATATATGTATAACAAGCATTCAAGCAAATGTATTCATATATACAGTATATATGGATAAATAGATATTAATCACAAATATATGTATTTATATGCACATATTTTATATATGTGTGTCTGTATATAGAACGGCTACTGACTACGTTGAGCTGTAATTTTTTGTAGATTTTAGCTGGAGTTTGAAGCATTGCTCTGCTTGGGAAGAATCGCAAATCTGGCAGCTCCCAAAACTGCAGGCATTCCTATCTCTGATTACCTATATGCTGACACACAATATATTGCTAAAAGATACATGTGTGAGAAAACACATATGGTGTAAATATTATCTGAAAATGCAAAAAGCCACATCTCAGTAGCAGGCTTTAAGAGAATCAGGCTAAATGATTTTAGAGGAAAAGGACAATTATCTTCGACTCTATTCCAAACATATCTTTTGAGCTTACACACACAAACACACACGAACACACACGCAACACACAAACTTCTCTTTGAAACTTGAACCAAAATGAATACGTCTCAAAACCCTTGCTCTCTTTTGCATTCAGTAAAGTGCATGTAGCGTATGGGCTGTCACCATGTCAAGGTGTGCCTTGTCACCTGCAGAATCTGCCATCAAGCACTGTGCTCTCAGAAAACAAAGAAAAAAAAAACTAAACACACACTACAGCAAGCAGCCAACGCGCTATTATGATGTCAAAACTACAGCCAGATCCATATCATTTCTCAGCCGCGTAGAGAGCTTCAGTGCATGTCAAATATAACAAATCGTCCAACCACTGTTAGTCCATCATTTAATGAAAAAACCCATGCATTTAGAACAGATGTAGACTCATGCGATTACACAACAAAAGCGGGCATTAGGTAACCTGTTAGCACAGGTACTAACTATCCAAGCTGTGTGCAGGGCACCTGTCAAGACGTTCCACTGGTTGGAGTAAATAAAATAAAAAAGGTGAAGTTCAGGGTTGCGACTGGCACAACGTGGCTTGATAAGGGACGTGACTGAGCTTACTGGACCCAGCATCCGGATTTTAATGGCTGTGAAGGTGATGTATTATTGATGAATAAGTTAGAGAGCTTGCCTGACATTGGACAGAAAAAGGGAAAATATGTACCTTCCCATCCGGCAGTTAATGTGTGGATCTCTGCTGGTAATCCTTGACATGAAGCATATCCTTTAGAAGATGTTATATTGCCTTATGTTATACGTCCTCATGCAATTAAATACAAACATAAAACTATAATGAAACTGTAAAATGAAGCAATAAGCGTGAAAAGCCATTTACCCATTACAACTGCTGTATCACTGAGGCTGGTTTCATATTGCTTTAGCGTACAGTTTCTCATAATAGTCTACAAAAATGGTATGAACACCTACTATACACCTGCAAAAGGTCAACAGACTTGGATTTATTAGACCCTGCACTCAACACATATTGAGCTGGTAGAGATTACTCAATGAATATTTATATATATGAATATTTATAAGGCTATATGACACTTTGGAAGACAATGCTTCCTGTTGGGTGCTGTTACTAGTTTTCCTATAAACTGCTCATTATGCCATTTCCCCAGTGTCCGTGTCTAACCTTTTTAGCAGTTTGAATAATTTAACATTTACCTTCCAAATCCAGCGAGGCTAAAAGACGCCACTACACATCCCGGGATGCCTCTGTTTGTGTGTGCCACAAAACAATCTCCTGAGCATGGCATACAGTGCAAACCAGACGACCATCATGATCATTTTATTGCTCCGACGGTATCTGTGGTGGATTAGTACAAAACCTCTAACGCATCCACCTGAACTGTCACTGTCTAACAATAACATCTGAAGCTAAATGTCATGTCTGGCATCCCTGATCGCCACACTGTGTGCCCTTTCTGACTGCCCCGCTGCTCTGAGAAAATTGGGGAAAAAAAGGAAAAAGTGTCGACACACTCTGTGCTTTTCTAATGGTTTGTTTGAGCAATTACTCATGTCTTTCACCCATGTTTTCATGTCGAGTGAAATAAGGCGAAGCAGAACGGCCATGAGAACTAGAATGCCAAGCACCTCATCTTCATTTGCTCCAACTTTAAGCTGCAAGTTTACATGAGAAAAGTAAAACAAAGTATAGTGGTTCAAAAACAACAAGAAACAGAGCAGAAGTTTGAATATAAATATATATATATAAATATATACATAAACCGATGAATATACTGTAAATTGTTTCTTTTTTTGCTCTGTTTTCCTCTGTACATAGGTTTGCATATTTTATAGGACTTTTACTTCTATCTACAAGGACTGGATAAAGTACTTTAAATACTTAAAAAAAAAATATATGAATGAAAACATGATAATGCTCATTAAAACCAGGTACAAAAAAAATAGTCGCTAGGATACGGTACAAACTGTAGGACCTGACCAAGGCATTTATCCAGAATACAGTCAGGGAGAGCGTTGACCTCAGTTACAGCTTAGACACACATTGACCTATTTTATAAAAAAAAAAATACTTTAATGGGTTCTATTCATTTATCTATTTGTTTAGATATTTATTTATAAGTCATGTCCGAGATGATATGCATGCTTTCATGGCATTATTTTTCTATGAGTTGGTACGTGACCAAATAGTTTTTATATGACATGCATGGGCCACTGTTGTGGTCCACAGATGATCATTGTTCCTGTCTGCAGGACCATGCCTTCAGCACTTCTTTGATGATGGAGAAAAAAATGCTCCTATTGACCAAGTGATGTCAAAGACAGATTTTAATCATTTATTTATTTGTTTATTTATTTATTTATTTGTGTTTATTTATTTGTGCTGTTTGATTCAAGATCTGAGCTCTATTATTGCCACTGATCTGTTTGCTTGTAAGTGCTACTTTGTATCACTGCATCACATCTGACCACTCGAGGTATCGGAAAAACTCTGAATTCAACAACTTCAAAGACTGATTTTACATTCCTGTGGCTGGCAAACTACTCACAACAATGCAGTACAACACTAAAGCCTTATGTATATTTGTAATTATTAATTCATACTGTTCTGTTCTTAAAAAAAAAAAAAAAAAGTAAGCTTTGTTAACAGATTGTTAAAAAGATGCCAAATTGGTAGAACCTTTCCTTAATTATGAGCATCATTTGCTTCCATTCTGAAACCTTTAAACAAACTTAAAAAAGGGGGTAATTCCTGGTTAAACTCTCCATCTTAACCCAACTGTTCAATCAGATATGCATCACGATACAATACATGCCTTTGGTTCACTATAAAGTGCTGCTAATACGTAATGAACTAATGTCTGACCTATTGTTAATAACAGATTAACTGCTGGCATAAAACAACAGTTTAGGTTTTTAAAATGTTATTAAGCTCCTTCTATTTTCCCATCCTGCTTTGTATTATTGTTTGACAGAGCTCTGATCTTGTTCAACTGATGTGTTCAACAAAGAACAAAATTCAATGAAAACTGCACTATTTCATCAAAAAAGAGCGTTCCTATCAATTTTTTTTTCAGTGCTGTTATCAGTGATTTTATTTCTAAGTCTCAGTAGTGTTGCTAGAATCACATTTTCCTTCATGTGGTTTTCAAAGTATTCTGGAAATCTATTTCCCAATTTCAGCACATATGGAGGGTGGGGAAATGAATGTTGCATATTAAGCTTTGCCAGGTTCCTGATGAGCTAAGCTTCTGATTGGGCAGTGCGCTTTAGGCTCCCGCCCCCGTCTCTCCAGACTGCACCATTCTCTGGTCCCCTGGACTCTTCTTTTGTAATTTTAAATGAATGATGCGTCTCAGCTTAGCCCAATAATAAAGCACAGTCTAGAATAAAGCGTCTTGTGTCGTGTCATAATTACTCATGTTTTTTGTGTTTTACTGTAAAACAGGAGTTCCAACTTTGGAGCTTGCACTCAACTGTCATTCACAGTATATTTTAAAGACACACAGAGTACCTCGGAATATGTCGGTGTTGGATGTGACATGGAACAACTTGTTGTAGCTATATATTCCCAGTGAATTATATATTTTGGTGTTATTCACAATGGACAGCTATGTATCATGTAATTCAGTCTGCATTTATACTGTCAAGGTCTTCAAAGATAATCGACAGCTCAGGGTTGAAGATTTCCTGCAGGAGCAACATCTAACCAGAAGGACAACCAATTCCGAATAAATAAGCTTTTATTTGTATTGTTTAAAAAAAACATCACAGTATAACAACAGTGCAACCTATAACATCACATCCATTCCTATTTTAGAATGTCATTAAACAAATTAAATGAAAGACATTTTTAAAAAGAGTTAAGACCAAACTGGTGAATGTCAAGTGATTGAGTTTTTTTCATTTCTTGCTCTTCATTATCCTCTTTGTCAGCAAATGAAGAAAATATCTTCCAGTATTTGGCTTTCTTCCAGATCCTGCTGCGTATTATGAGGATAAGCCACACCAGGGGTAAGCAGGGTTCGGCCCACTGATGTGGGGGCAGCGAGGGCAGACCTATGCTGCGACGTCTTGGGTCTTCGCGTGGCTGGCTTGCATTGCTCCCGTGCAGAGACAGGACTAAAGATATCCAATAACTCAACCATAGAAAAGTCCAACCTGAAAAAAGTAAAGTTTGTTTTTTTTGTTGTTTTGATTCAATTTACTTTTGTTTTTCCCCCACATGTGACCTCAGCTTGTTTCAAAGGTTGAATTGACACCAGCTACGTTTATAATACAAAACCCAGCGGAGCCCTGTAGAGGCAATGCTGTAAATGAGCATCCTCGTGCCGTTTCATTGCAGCAGAGAGATGCACACAAAGGCCTCCAGTTACGCTACGTGCCCTCAAAGTTAAGTAGAGAAGGTGCAAGCCAAGGGACCAACACCAGGCATGAACAAGGCTAAAGTCTACTTGGAGCTTAACAGTTTTAGATTTAAATATTTGTCACTCACCTTTGACTTGTTAACACAGACAATATGAAAGCAAAACTCTTTTCCAAGTGTTAACAAAATCTTTCTTGCTGAGGTGCCCAGTGAACCCTAACAAGCAGCGTTAACAAGTCAAAACCACTGGGGCGTCCCAGCAGAAAAACACAGTTTCTTTGCAGGTGCGAGAGAAAAAGGGGGAGAGAACCCGGTGCTTTCTCCCCTGGAATAGAAATGAGAGACTGTGCAGTGAAATAAATAAACCAAAACGGGGGAGATTAAGCTAATAGAGATTCAATCCCTCAGTCTGGCTGGCTTGATAAATTATTCAGTGTATACACAGTCGAACGATGGCCATTCCAGATACAAAACATGAATTCTTTAAAGCATGCTCGACTGATGTTGCTAACATAATTCTCTGCTCGTTTAAAGTTGCATCGATTTGCATCGCGCGGCTCTGCACACAGCTCTCCCAGGTAAGGGCGATCTTTGGGATGTACTTGTTGATATGCATGTGGGTGGTCAGCACACAGACACACTGCTGGAACTTCCAATCAGGACAGATTTGTGTTTCTCCACACGTAAATAAGGACCTTGATATGTCATGTTTTAAAACTAACTTGAGGCAGCACATATCAGTAGCTGAAAAGCTTTAAAAGGCTATATTTTGCTTCAGCAACATGACTAATGTATGCACATGTTTGAACGTGAGGCAGAGAAAGTGAATGAGGGTCAACTGAGGGATGATAACTGATGAAAAAAAACGAGACCAAAGCTCAAGTAAGTAAATCTGTCTTCCTCATTTGGTCTCCTGCCTGTCAACAGCAAAGGAAGAAAAGGAGAGAGAGAGAAAGAGACTGAGAGCATGAGTGAGAATGAGTGTGTGTGTCTGCTTGTACGAGGGAGACTGGAAATGAGTGCTGCTTTGTGGATAGCGAGGAAGGCAGGGAGGGAATGTGGGGGAGGGACTTTGGCTGGGTTGCTTCACTCGAAATGTGAGAATTTGCATTTTTATTTGTTGATTTATTTAACGGACAGGGCTCTCAAACAGCCATCCATCAACAAACGACATGTTGGTAATGAATAATGCATCACTTACCGGCGGTCACAATCTATAACAAGGGTAGTGTGGGGGGTAGGGGTACAGTTTGGG